>JAJONR010008065.1:0-41336 GCA_029582245.1 Solanum etuberosum
TTTTTTTTTTTTTTTAAAATTCCCCCCCCCCCCCCCCCCCCCCCTTCCTTTTAGGGTGTATTTGGTATGAAGGAAAATATTCTCATTGTCTTTTTTGTCATATATAATAGCCTCGTTTTTTTAAGAAACAAGTATCAATATTCAATATATTTTTTAAAAAGGTAACAAGTCCTTGCTAACTTCTTTCTGAAAATATGATTTTGGAATTGAAATAGTGAAAAGAAATGATAGTCTCCTATTGTCTTTTGCAACAAAGGAAAAAATGATGCAGATTTTTGTTTTCTTTTAAAAGGAGAATAAAACATATTATCTGGAAAGGAGAAAACTTTGGGAGCAAGTGGGTTTCGAACCCACATCTCTGCAATACAAAGCTTTAGTACCCTAATCCATATATATATATATTTACTAGCGCTTGTAATATAGGGTCCACGCAAAAACTATTGGGTTGTAAACAATTGAAGTTAAGTTGTTGTACACTAATTGACTTTCCATTCAAAACGTAGTTAATTTCTTTCCTTGTGCGAGGAGATTAGGTTCTTGCAATATTGGAAATGTTTACTTTTGTCTAATCCTGTTATCAAAGGTGCGTTTAAGCCCTGAAGCAAGGTCCAAAACGTGTTGAGCGCTTTACCTCGCTTAATGTGCGCCTTAGTATTGTCATCAAGGTTCTAAAACATACTTTTCCTTTCCAATGAACCTCTTCCAATAGACAACACTAAACAATTGATATTTCACTTTATCTTTATTATTATTCAATTTCTTTGTTCATATATTTGTCATTCATGCTTATAAATTATTAGTTTTGGACTAAACATATATATAGTTGTACTTTTTCTCCCTTGGCGCCTTTTTTCATTAAAGTTCATGCTTTATTTGCGTTTTGCGCTTAAGCCCCAACAGACCTTGAAGTTTTTTTACGCTTTTTACTTTTAATAACACTGGTTTAAACCAAGAATTAACCAACTTCTTTCTATGGTTTAAACCTCTGCATCTCTTTACCTAAGAAATTCTCTTTCCTTGTCCAATAAGTTATGTTTTTTCCCTTGATTTTGGAATTCAGATGTATATTTCTTTTGGGACTTTGGTTTAGCTTCTTTTTATCGATACGGATGCCCTTATTCTTTCCCTCACCTATCAAAATAGTGGTGATATGTTGTTCATAACACTAGTGAATCTGTAATTATGGCTGCAAAATGGGAAGGATTTATTTGCTAATTTTTCTCAGAAATGAAAACTGATACTTTCATTTGGTTTGTCATTTCATTTGGGCACTTCTAACTGACATGATTTTCTGTTAGTGAACCAGTTTCACCAAAGAATCAGCAACCAAAAAAGAGGAGAAGAAAAGATCTGGCAAAAAGCCATGTTGGGGATGATGATGGACACAATCCAAGTAAACCTGTAAAAGTCGGAAAGAAGGCTGGGAAACCAGTACCAGTTGTTAGTGAAACATCTCATCCATCTCATGGTGTTGCTTTGCAAAATGTATCCCATGAAGAAAAATTCCCGAATCAGTTGAATGTTTCTGAAATACCAATAACAAAGAAAGCTGCAGATACCCAAAATATGTTGGAGCTATCTCCATCAGCATCATTGCGTGGCAATTCTGCAGAGGAAAAAGACCTTGACCAGCAGAAAATTGGAGTTACCCAATCCAAGAATCTAGGTGACAAGTTAAAAGATGGTTCTGAAATATCTGGAAAATCATCTCAGAGGTTACATGACAGAAGTTCTTATGCTCAAGAGAAATCTAATGTTGGAAGATCAGTAAACATTTCTGACGGAATAGACCAGTCTGTTCAGCGCCGTGATGAGAAGTTTAATGTCAGTGGCTTTGAGGGCAAGAACTCAGCTCAGACTATGGTGAGTTGTTTACTGTCCTCTCCCTGCGATAGTGCGTTTCTTTGCTATCTGTCAAATGCTTGATTGTCATGAATCATTTCTCTATGGTATTTTTTTTATAACCGTGGTGTCCGGGCCAACTTGCGTGCACCTCAAACCTTCACCTGAGATCTCATGGTTCTCAGCCCTCTTAATTGACCACTAGGCCACACCCTTGGGTGCCATTTCTCCATGATATTTATAGATTGATTTCTAATGATTGCTTGAGAACATTGCTGAAGGAAATTTTTTTCTAGTAGATCATCGTTCAATGTAGGGATAGCACTTATTAATGACCAGGTGAAGCTTTTGAATTGTTTACAGCAAAGTAGAGCTGCACCTATTATGAGCCAAATAATGTCAATAGATGCTAGGAAAAAACATGCTGCCATGAAATCTTTGGGTCTCTTTTGGTGTTAGCAAAAGTTTTTCATCCTTCATGGTCTCTACTAATCTTTACAAATCAAACCAGTTTCCTCTAAAAAGATACTCCCACCGTCCCAATTTATGTGACAGTAAGTGAGGATAACAAATAAGGAATCAGTAGCAACCTTGAGATTGATAAAAAGAGAAGAAATTAATCTCTTTAGCCAGTCCCAAAGAGAATGACATCTTTCTAATTTAGTAACAATTTGACATTGAACTTTTCAGTTTACCCTACGTGAGATTTTTATAGCCACACAAATATCTATGACTTATTTTCGACCACAAGTTTCAAAAGTTCTTCTCATTCTGAAACTCCGTGCTTGGCCAAACACCTTTGCATAAATTGGGGAGTACTAAATAGGTCTTCACCTTAACAAGCAAACATCAAATGTAATTGATAAGAAAATTGACGTTAGACTTAACTCAAACCCAAAAGCTAGAGGTGAGGATTGTCCGTACTACAATTTATACCCTTAACAAATGCAAGATTCTACATCCTTGCAGACCTATGACTTGGAGTATGGATAACACTACGTAGGGGCTTAGCATTAGATAGACCAATATGAGGGATGGGTTTGACTTTGTTTAAATGATAAAAGCATGGACCTTGTGTGCTCTAACAACTTAAACATTTAAATGTGATGGTCACACAATTCAACATTGTATTGGATAAAACAGTACGAAGGTTCTGATTGCCATCCGTTATCAAAAAGATTTTTTTTTGTGCTTTGACATTATGATAAACATATATATTAATCAAGATGACCTTCTAATGGTCTGATAAGTCCTTCTCCCCTATACTCGGTCAGTTTTCCCTGTGGTTACTGGCTACCATTAAATTTTGCAGTTAAAATGAAAATATGCATACATAACGATCAATCCCCTGTAAACTCCCCGGACAACTTTTTGGATTTTGTTAGCTCCTTATCTTTAGTATAGGGCTCACGGTAATGGTGCTAACCCGTTCACTTTTGATCTCACTCTTTTGTGTACTATGTGCATCTTCTTGATGTCTTTAATGAAATCTATTACTTCATCAAAAACAATCAAGAAGAGCTCTAGGTCTAGAAGTCCTTGTTTCCTCTCCATTCAGTTGGTTTGCCTTGAATCTCAGATCTGACCACTTGACCCTGCACCATATAAGATTCAGAGACACACGTATGGTGCAGGGTTATGCAGTCATCTGAGATTCCTAATAAGCTTTTGTTCTTGCTGTAACTGACACTCAGGTGCTCCCTAAACCTATACAGAAAGATCCTGCCATGCAGAGAAAGGAAGGATCGAGTGGTAGACCAAAAGGTACAATGCTTGAGAAGGCCATCAGGGATTTGGAGAAGATTGTTGCAGAATGTATGCCCAAAACCTTTGACATATGTTTTTCTAACCGATAATTAATTTTCTTATGCATTGGTCATCTATTTAATTTTTGAAAATATCACAGTAAGGCCGAGGTTCAGATGTCGTTTCTATTTGATAATAATTAATTTTTTTTACATTGGCCATTTATTTCAATCTCAAAATATCACAGTAAGGCCACCGAATATGGAGGTTCAGGATGCTGATAATTCATCTCAGGCTATCAAAAGGAGGTTACCACCTGAAATAAAGCAAAGGCTGGCTAAAGTTGCCCGATTGGCGGTATAGACTAAGCTATATGGTCTAATTAGTTCTTGTCTTTTTGGTTGATGTATTTACTTATATTCCACAGCGTACTTATCGAATCCAAATATTTCTGTTGATGGTTGCAGCAAGCTAGTCATGGAAAAATATCCAATGAGTTAATTAGTCGTTTAATGAGTATTGTCGGCCACTTGATACAGCTTCGCACATTGAAGGTACTTTTGTGTGTCATTTGGATGTTCTAGATAAAGTTTGTTGTCATACTAACACTGCATCATGTTGAAGCTATATCTGTTTGGGTTATTCTGACTCTATTTATTTCATAAATTGTTCCATATCTCAATTATATTATGGAGATCCGTGAGGTTGTTACACGAATCAATTGTAGTGATGATTTCTTTCTCTATTTTGGTGGCATTTCTTCATTAGAAGACGAAAAGATATCTAAAATATTGTAATGCATAATGTTAAAGCAATCGTAGTTGTGAAGTTGGAAGAGACATAGAACCAGATACTTTGCCAAATGTGATACATTGCTAAATCTGTTTCAGTTTGAAGAGCTCAAAGACCAGCCTGATCTCTCATTTAACTGCTATTGTGGACTGCTGACAGTGGCTATTACATGTCACATAACTAATTTTGTTGATTTGTGTGGAAACCTACCATTTGCCGAGTTCCCAACATGAACTTTAATAATTATGTTGCTAATATCTTCTCAATATCCGTCACTTTCCAGCCATTATCCTGTATTTTCTAACACTTGAAGCAACTCTTGAAACATTATTTTACTTTGAATTCGAACAATTTACATTCTAAGGTGACTTGTTGCAAAATCTCTGTGTCTTACAATATCGAGATATGTTTCTATGAGCCTGTTAAAATTTTATGCTGGTGTATGGAAGTATCCAGTTAGGGTATGTATTTCTCTTTTAAATGAATTTTTATTTCTTTTGAAAAATCTGCTTGAAGTACCCATACTCATGTTGCAGCCATTTAGTACATCAACATAAATAAAGAAACTATGTAACATAGGTTTCTGGTGGAAGATTAAGCTTTGAGGAGTTCTTGAGCACTGTGCTCTTTATCACAAGATTACATTGAATGTCTTCCAGTGTACTAATTATTGTTTATTTGATTTGTTGCTAAGAAGGTTACTAATTGTGTCCACACTCTCTAGTACAATATTTTATCACAAGAAACACCCAACGGGTGTTAAACTGTATACCATATGACTCCTAACCTAGTCTCAAGTTGAAAAAAGAAATTATTTTATCCCCTTAATACCATTTTTCTCTCATATTAATCCTTTACAGTTTTGCCTCCACCTCCAACTATATGGTGGGGGGTCTAGTCACCAAGGAGCAAAGAGAGTTCAGTTCATTAACCTTTTCAAATATTAAGTTTTGATGTGATGTTTTCTCCTTCAAACTGATTTTTCAATCATTATTTTAGATTTTTTGCCAGAATTACGGGATAATACATAAGTCAACCTTACTCCCCATTTATTGTATCATGGTTGTGAAATCTGAAGGAGGATAAGTGTTTTAAGAAAAATTGAAAGAGAAATGCTAGGCAAATCTAGTTTCTTGGCTGAATGCTGTGAACTGCTTTCAAGTTATGTCTAATGCACACACCCTATTGTACATGTTACATATTCTTGTAAGCTCCAATCTGTGGCTATTAACGTTAGATTTCTTTAACCACATGTTTCCTTCCTATCTTGCACAAGCTTGCGCCATGCTAGAGAAGTTTATGATAGTTTTTGTCTAGTTCACATATATTAAGGTTTAATATTTCTCTCGTTTAACTGGTACTGATGCTTCAAGTCATGAGTGGTTTTGCTCCCCATCATTGTCTTAGAAATTATGATTGATCTAATATTCGTCTGGCTGCAGCGGAACTTGAAAATCATGGTCAATATGGGGCTGTCAGCAAAACAAGAGAAAGATAACAGAGTTCAGCACATAAAGAGGGAGGTTGCTGAGATGATTAAGTTGCGGATTCCAGTGATGAAATCAAAGGTATGCCTCTGTAATATTATGCTTGTTTTTTTTTCCTACCAGGAGTGCATGTTGTCTCTGCTAGAATTTGGGGGATTCAAGCCTTCCTGTGAAGTTGCCATTGTTCCTTAATGGTTAGGAAAAAAGAGTGTTCCATTTTTGTAGAAGTGAATGTTTCAATAGGAAATCACAAACCAAGTTCTACTCCCTCAGGTTATGGGAGTACAAAATTTCTTTTTTATGATGCTTGACGTGTGTTTGCAGTTACTTGAACAACAAGCTGGAGCTTCTGATGACTTCCAAGAAGCAAGTGCTGAAGAGAAAGAAGCCTTTAAGAGAAAATACAGCATGGATGTTGCATTGGAAGACAAAATATGTGACCTTTATGATCATTTTGTTGAGGTAGTTTACCCCTCTCCCCCCTTCCCACCTCAAAACAAAAATGTCCTTGACAAGATTGCTTCTTACTAGAAACAGTTTGTGCTGGAGATTTACTTTGTCTATACTTGTAGGGCCTGGATGAAGATGCTGGTCCACAAGTCAGAAAGTTGTATGCAGAGGTAAGGGGACATACAAAGCTTAGCTATTTCTTGAAGAAGGAACCTCATTTTGCATGTGTAGTCTTTAATTTTGTCATCTACTTCATTTGCCATTGGGCAATCTTGGAAATTTTAGTACTTGATGCAAACTAAATTCCAAGTGTATCTGAAGGTAGACTCTAGATCAGAAAATAGTTTTTTGGTGCATCTAAGAGTCTGTTCTCTATTGTGGTGGTCACTTATCGGTGTATTTTCTTCTTAGCTTCATCAAATAAAATTTTCCACTGCTAAACTCTGATGTATGTTCAGAATTTTGGCCACAAAATGTGAATTAGGAGCTGCTTTGACATTTGGGGGTTTCCGAACTCTTCATAGTTTTCCCTGTGATGGTTTTTAACTGTCATTGTTCTGTTTTTCTCGCAGCTTGCAGGATGTTGGCCAAATGGATTTATGGACAATCATGGTATTAAACGTGCTATATGTAGAGCAAAAGATAGGAGGAGAGCATTGCACGCACGACGTAAGGTAAAAAATACCCTGTTTATCTTTATTTTCTCTTCTTTGTTTAGTTCATTATTCATTTTGTCTTGTAGCTCTTAACATGTGAGCTTGCGTTCACAGTGGAGCTCTGTTTTAGGTAAATGTATAGGATTTATTAGTCTATTTCTGATGGTGTCTGAGATTCCATTAAGAAATTAAATTTCACATAGTAATCAGTCCTTAGTTGTTCTCTTCGTCATCTCTCAGTGTATTACATTAAAATGCAGTTTCAAACCTGTGCCTAAATGCTTTTTGTAGCTTTTACAATGGGTAAAAAGTTCATTTGTGTTCTTTATGTAGGACGGAGAGAAAATTAGGAGGAACAAGTTATTGGCCACAAAGGAAGGGGATACTAGTAGAGTAGATGCTGGACCTATTGCCCAGTCGGTGCATATCCAAGAAAAGATTGTAGTTGATCATTCTTCAACTTCAACAAACAAGCCAGTATCCAGTAGTGCAGCTGTAAATGCTTCTGCACGAATGCATGTTTCCGTAGCTAATGGTTCTGATGTGAATCGTTTAAAGCAGGAGAAGCTAAAGGGAGTTTCTGGCAGCTCTGTTGATCCACGAGGAGCAGATGCGGTGCCAAAAAAGAAAATGAAGAGGAAACATGAGTCAGAATTGGGTGAAAGTTTGTTTCACAGCGAGAAATTGACTTCCGCACAGGCAGAGGAGAAGAACAAAACCAACAAGCATACTGGTTGTCCTGCTCCAAAACCAAATAATGTTGCGACCTCCGGCTTTGAACAGCTGACATGATGCAATTTCTGCCTCTTGCAGCTTCAGTGATTGCCCCCTCTTTTCTAGTTCTGTAATTATATAGTTATCATGGCGCGTTACCCATAAGAAACCGAGTCTCTTATTTTGAAGTTACAGCTGAAAGGCACATTTAGTTAAGGCAAAAAATTAGAAAATTGATGTCTTATTGGCAGCTAGGCTCTCTGCTGTTGGGCATTCTGATGCTAGTTTGTTTATGGACTGGAAATTGCTCTCTTCCTTGGTTCATTCTGGTACCAGCTAAAATTCCGTCGTGCGTTCTAACCCAAAGTTAGAACTTTTTAATATTTATCTGGGTTGGATAAATGCAGAATTATTTTCTAGAACAAGCAAAAATGTGACATGAAACAGAAAATGTGACGTTTTTCATTTTTCTGATTCCAGTTTCTCTTCGGTCCGCAAGTTCAAATTTTGATAACTTGATAGATGAAAATTTACTCACAATTCTACAAGATTGAAATACGTCGTTTTTGAGATATCGAGTAAAGGTTTCATTAAGAGAGTACGAGTAAAGTTTTCATTAAGAGAGTAAAATACATATTGTACTCTTTTCCTTAACTATAGTTTTGTTCCAATTGAATTTTCATGGTAAGGTTTTTAATTAGGTAGCATTCAAGGTGTATTATAAGATGTGTGTACTTTTTTTTTCTCCACTAAGCTTTTTTTTCACCGGGTTTGTTCTAGTAAGGTCTTAACAAGAAATATTATCCATGAACATCTAAGGGAGTGTTGTACATTCTGAATTGTCCGTTTACTTAATATATGAACTACTTACATTCATGTATACATATTTCCAGGTTCTATCAATCATTTTGGATAAGATGAACAATATTACTTAGAATTTCTCCCGTTTACAACTCTCTTCTAGATATTGTAAAAACATGTTGCAAAGTAAACAATACTCCTTCCGTCCTTAATTACTTGTCCATTTTTGAATTGACACACCTATTAAGAAATCAATGATTGACATAGTGAGTTTATCATTTTACTCCTATTAATTATGAAGTGAATGAATTAAAAACTTAAGATTTTCAAGAAGTTCTACATTTTTCAAAGTAATTAATTAAGGGTATAATAAGTATAAAAAAAGTTGTCCTTTCTTGATTTGTCAAAATGAACAAGTAACTAGAGACAGCTAAAATAGGAAAAGTGGACAAGTAATTAGAGACAGGGGAGTATGTACTAGTTAAGGTGGATTATTAAATGCAGTTTAGATCAAACACCTCCATTGGTGAAAGTATTGTCTTCAACCTATTATATAAAGCCATTCAAGGTTCTCAACCACGTACTTCATTGGCCATTAGGCTACACCCTGGTGTCTCCCCACAATATAATCTCTCACATACCATACACATTGATCTCACTCTCTCCTCTGTGAGTAGAATAATTTTTTTGCTAATATTGAGTGGTAGAGATTAGATATTAAAGAGATCAGTTACTTAAATTTTGGTTTAATTATGGGAAGGAGTAATTAATTAGTATCCAAAAATAATTGAGACTGCTACCATGTGGAAACTGCATTTACTCATTATTTTGGTAAAAGGGTTATTTGGAATTGACATCAAACTACCTGTCTGTACCTCAAATATAATCATCATATATACTTTAATTTTATTCTTTCTGCACAACTCCACATTGGCCATTTATATATCTATGTTGCTTTTGTTTTATCTTTATTTGTATGAATTGTTTGTCAATCTATAAAATGTTTTAATGTACATTTTTAGCCAGATTGATAAAAAACAAAATAAAAAAAAATCACCCTCCTAGTGTGTTTTATACACACTGATTATACACAAATTATACTGAGTAAAATTTTTTAAAAAATTAATTACTTGTTTTGTTTTATTGGATGGTTTGTAGTGATATACGGTTCTTATTATAAATATATATAATATACTACTAGAAAATAAGAAATTGACGACAGACGAAATTTCGTATGGCTAAAAAACAAAAAAATATTTTTCTGTTTATTATGATTTGATCAAATATCACTATAAGCTTTAAAACATTTACAAAAAATGCTAATTACTATTAAAATACATATTTAATGACAATTAATCTATTATCGCTAAAAATCATTTTTACCGGTTAATAACTGAAATTTTTCAAAGAAAGATGAGCAAAGCATGAAGTCTAGAAATAAGCATTTACACATAATAAAGAAGAACCTACAAAAGGGGGCAATCTTATTACTATTATTTGAAAATTAAAACTAAAAAAAAGAAGAAATTGAAATAGGAAATTTAAGCTGTCCCATGTGGTGAATTTCAGAGTACTTTTGCAGAGCATTCTCTTTGTACCCACCAATTCAAAAGCTAATTCATGCACATTACCATATCAACAATAAATTATGAAGAGGCCATATATATATTTGTATATATGTCAACATCTTAGTCAACGACAATAACATATTCAGTGATGTGTAGTTTCATAAAAATAAAATTTAAAACGGATGATGTATACTCAATTTTATTTCCTATCTTGTGAAAGAAGAATAGAAAAATTGTTTTGTCTTTGTTGGCCGTTGTTTCGATCGAACACTCTGTCCAATTCCATCTTACCAAACAAGACTGACTTCTTACCGACCTGTGAATGGGATATCAACATCTTGGTCAACCCCTAAAAGTTTTGCAAGAGTTTGTGAGCTTGACCAGCTCTAATTACTAGCCATATTTGATAATTTTAGAAAATTCTCTCTGATTAGACATTGTAACACTAACCTTTTTTTTTATAGTCTACACTAATCTCCCTTATTTTCTTGTAGTTGTAATAATTTTTGTTATATTTATTATTAATATAAAAATATACTATGGCTATATTGTCCTCAGATAATTTATGATCATGCAAATGCTTAAAATTCCTTTTATATACTTTTTGTCTATTTTACCTTTGAGCTTCGCATGCTTTTAAAGAAACAATAATTTAATATGAACAATTTATCATAATTTAATAATTAATAAGAAAACAATAAAATATATATTAAAAGTGATAAATAAAAATAAGAATAAAATACTGAATAAATAAAAATAAACATAAATAATATGTCTCATTTTTTCTCCTTTTTAAATTACGTGTCTAATCAAACAATATTCACATGAATTGAAACTTAGGGTTGGAAGTAAGTAATTTGGTCAAACTATGCTTGTTCTTTTTTCTTTCTCTGCCCCCTCCCCCTCCACCCCACCCCCACCCAAAGTAGGTAATGAAAGGAATGAAAAAAAACAACAAAAGAAATAAATGGGAAAAAGTGATCACTGGTCTTGTGCATGTGAAGTGTGGAAGAATACTACTACTAGTATTAAATGGGAGTGACATGAAGATAACAACATATTATATTAATAAGATGTCTCGAATTAAAGTCCATGAATATAAAATTACATTTGTTAAGAAGTGCTTTACGCCTGTCGCCTTTACCCTTCAATATAAATTTTTTTAGGGCGAACTCGAATTTAATCGTGTGAAACTTCTCAATGTGACTCTAATATGAATACCAAACATCAAATGAGAAACCAGAAAAAAAAATTGTCTTGTCCATTTGAGAGAACAACAAAGATAAAATTAAAAGTCTATTACTGGTGGTGAATGGTAAGTACATATTAACCAGATTAATCAGATGTCTCGAATTCAATTCCCTTGAATATAAAATTGTGTTTGTTAGGAAGCGCTTTATATCTTTACCCTCCAATCAGGGGCGGACCTAGGTTGATTAAAAAATTACACCGTATATATAAGGTTAAAATTGTTATTTATGAATATATATATTAAAATGAACCCGCTCAACACAACTATGATGCGTAGCTCAGTGGTCAAGGGGGTTCAGAATGACTCCAAGGTTGTAGGTTTGATTCTTGCTAAACGCGCTTATATTTAATTGTAGCTTAAATTTTGTCTTTCCCCACAACTTTTAGTTATAAGTTTTAATTTTGTCTTTTCCCAAAGCCCAGACCCACAACTTTCAAAAGGTTGTTTGATTTGATTTTACAAAGGTTAATATCCCTACCAAAATCACTAAAGCTTATACAAAATTGAGTTGAAGTTTGACGAGAATTAATAAAAGTTGATAGTCTCTCCGTTTCAATTTATGTGACATTTTCTGAATTTCAAGATTCAAACAAATCTTTCTTTGACCTATGAATTTTTCATATATCTTTTAAATATTTTGAATTTTCAATTATTTTGACTTATAGTACTTTTTACATAGTTTATAAATATATAAATTTCATTTTAAAATTTTGAAAATTCCATGCTCAAATTTTCGGTCAAACTAAAATTATTTGACTCTCAAAAAATGAGAAATGCCACATAAATTGGGACAGAGGGAGTATTAATTAATATAACATTTAATTTTTTTCATAAATAATATTTATATAAATTATGTAAAAAATTCTATATCATTTTACGAAGGATATAATATAGAATAAGATAGGCTCCTAGTAATAAATATATTTAAAATGTTAAAACAACAAAATTAATAGCGAGATTGGCCAAATTTATAAAAAAATGTTATTACGAGGAGTACTTTTTATCAGAAGTGTTTTCACAAAAAAATTATTTTGTAGATTAACATTCTGTGTTTGGCTAATAAATTCAGAGATCAAATTTGTGCTTGGCTAAAATTTTCAAAAGTGCTTTTGGAGAAAGTTATGTTTCAGCTTTTGAAAAGAAGTTTTGCTACAACTAAAAAATAACTACTGTATTTTTTTCCTAAAAGCACAATAGATTTTAAAAAGGCTCGATGAAGCAAGACATAAGTAGGAAGAAATATTAAATGGAACATGACAAAACGAGTTAAAATTTAGTGAGTTAAAATTAATCTTGTCTTTCGCCGCTACGCTCCTTTTAATCAACCTTTTTGCATTTTTACTTTTTATATTCGAACCCCCTGAATAAAAATCTTGGATCCGCCCCTGCCTCTAATATAAGACTTTCTGGTGCGAACTCAAATTTAATCGTGTAGAACTTCTCAATACAACTCGATCCAATATGAATACCGAACATCAAACAAAGAAAAAAGTAAAGAAAAGAAAAACAATTTGTCTTGTCCATTTGAGAGAACAACAAAGAAAAAAGTGATCTCATGAAAGACCTTCTTCACTTTCTATTTTGGGTTAAGTCTAGAATTATGATCACTATCCCAAGAAACCCTAATTGGAAATACACAAGAATATTTGGTACCATTATTTCTACAAGAAGGGTTCATACAATAAGTTGTCAGTGGTGGTTATGCGTCAACAACAACATCAATTACTACTTTATATTATATAATAAAATAATAATAGTCATCTTCTATTCTAAACTATAATATAAAAGAAATTACACATGCACTTTGAATATATATATGTAATTATAATAAATAGTGCAACTTTAAAAATTTCGTTAAGAAATGTTTAATATTTGCTATATATACGTATGACAAATAATTTTCGGCCTATAGAATTCGTATAATTTTCTATGGACACCGCCTTTACTACATGTTGTGAGAAATTACGACTAAAGAGTTCTCACACATATCATGTGTGTGAAAATTAGCAGAAAGTTTCAATTTTTTAGAAAGATTTGAACTTATATATATACACTAATAATTGTAACAAAAATTTATAGTACTGTCAATATATTAGGGAAAAAAGTTTGAAATATATCCGAACTTTGACTGAAATTGTTATATATACATTAATAATTGTAACAAAAATTTATAGTACTGTCAATATATTAGGGAAAAAAGTTCGAAATATATCCGAACTTTGACTGAAATTGTTGTAACAATCCCCAAATTTTGGGCAGGACCTATTACCCCCTACACTATTTAATAGTGTATTTTAAAGATATATAGGTGCCCACGTGGACATCATAAATATTGCATCATTATAAATAATAACTTGCCCAGCTGGGCACTTATATATCTTTAAAATATACTATTAAATAGTGCAGGGGTAATAGATCCTGCCCAAAGTTTGAGATTGTTATAGCAATTTCGGTCAAAGTTCGAATATATTTCAGACATTTTTTCTAATATATTATAATATGTATAACTTGTATAGTAACAGGTGATCACTTGACTAATTATTTTTCAAGTTACTATTCTCACATTTTAATTTAATTATGTTATAGTCGATTTGATAGTATAAAAAATTCTTTTACATTCTCAAGGTACAAAAGTCCATGCATCTTGTCCCAAAAAGAAACCAAATCAGGATAATAGGTATTTTTACGGGCACGAAGAAAGATCTAAATAAGCTACTTTATTTATTTTAATTTATTTTTTTAGTTCGTTTAGAAAAGAATATTTTCTTTCTATTTTGACAAATTTTTAAATTTTAATTCTTCACTTGACATGTTTTACATCACAAGATTAAAAGACATTTTAGTATGCTCTACATATATCCTTAGTTTATTAAAATCAGACAAATAAATTAAACCAGAGGAAGTAGTTGTTTTCTTTCTTCACACTGAAAGTTTTTAAAGAAAGTATGGAACATTGAGAAATTTTATATATATATATATATATATATACACTCACCCTCTATCCAAATCAGAAAACCATCCTGAAAAAAAACACAAGAAGAACAACAAAGGTAAACTCTTTATTTTCCTTTTTATCTCCTCTACTAATTCTTCCATATATTATTAAAAAAACTCATCAAAATTAACCATTTCTCACTTTTACACCCTTTTAGATCTTGTTTTTATACATTCTTTTGTGCAATTTCAAGGAAATTAACAAATCATTGGTCTTTAATTAAACCTTAAACAAGAATAATTGTTTTGTTGTTTCTAATTTGATGCATGCATGTACTTACAATCATTCTTTATTAATCCTAAACAAGAAACTTTTGTATATATATATATTTCAATTGTCATTTTTTTACCATAATTAATTAAATAATTGTATGTATATTTATTATATAGGTGATAATAATATTATGGGGAGAGGAAAGATAGAAGTGAAGAGAATTGAGAACAAAACGAGCAGACAAGTTACTTTCTCAAAGAGAAGAGCTGGACTTCTCAAGAAAACACATGAACTTTCTGTTCTTTGTGATGCTCAAATTGGACTTATCATTTTCTCAACCAAAGGCAAATTGTTTGAGTACACCACTCAACCTCACAGGTTTTTTTTTGTCAGACTTTATTTGTCGGATTATACTGTTGTTGTTTGTAATTCAGTCAAGACATTAGTGTCTATGTTGACCAACTCAAGTGCCTAAGAGATTAAGTTATGAATAAAAAATATATTAGGGTTTCTTTGAAGTGTAATAAATTTCTTATTTTTTTCTTTTGTTTTAAAGCTTCCTTTTTTATCATATTAAATCTTATGAAATCTTCTATAGTTCAAAGAAAGTGATGTTATGATAGAATCATTAATTTCCATTAAGGAATTTTAGTTAGACTTTCATTATATTGAGTACATAACATTAAACTATAAGTCGTCATCGTCGTTTGATACGTGGGATAAAAGTATTTTAGTAAAAAAATTTCAAAAAAGATTGTTTAAGTTGTTGTCTTATCTTTAGTTTTGGTTGTTAATTAAATTCTCTCAACGCTATATATAATTCTTCTTAATTAGTAGCAAATTAATTCTCTATTTGATTTTGTATTTTTTTTTTAACTTCACAGCATGGGTGAAATCATTAATAAGTATCTCCAAACCACTGGTGCCTCACTTCAAGTTCATGATCATAGGGTATGACCAAAAAAAATTGTACTTTTTTTTGTTCATGGTTTGAATAAAATAATTATTTGACTATTGGAATTAATTTTTTAAATTTTAATTATAGGCGGAACAATATGATGAAATAACAAAAATGAAAAGAGATACATTGAATCTTGAATTAAGTCTTCAAAGATACAAAGGTGATGACTTGAACTCAGCACAATATGATGAATTAAATGAACTTGAGAAGCAGCTTGAAAATTCTATTAACAAAATTAGAGCCAGAAAGGTACATTTTAATTAATAGTTAATTTATTTCTTTTTTAATTAAAATTAATAAATTATGTTCAATGACATAATATTAGTGAGAGTTTGATTTCCCTAATTTCACAATGGTTGCAGCTTGAACTCTTGCAACAGCAGATGGAAAACCTGAAGAGAACAGTAATATTTTATTTATTTATTTTGACAAAAAACATAAAAATATATGAGAAATTTTTCTTTTTTTTTTTGTTAATTTATTCTATTTTTTTTCAATGTGTTAGGAGAAAATGTTGGAGAAAGAAAATCAAGATATGTGTCAGTGGGTAAGTTTTTAATTTATCGCACGTCAATTATTTGACATAATTACTCTTTTTTATTGGTTTTATATGGAAAAAATTTGGTCAACATACTATCTAAAAGTTGATGAAAATGCAATATACATGTATATATTTTAACCACTATGATATGATAATATTGGTGTTAGATATCTATTAATTTTCTTAATTTATGAATGATATATTATCAATCCAAGGTAGAGGTCACATCCCCTCCATTTATGTACGTAATCATAATCGTTAATATACGAGGTAGAGGTCAAAGTCTAGCCCCATCGAGTATATTTTAGGTGAATATGACTTAATTAAAAAGAAAATTTGTGAGCACAATTAAATGTATATAAAAGTAGAATTTTCTCGAATGTACCAATAAGCTAAACCTATAGTGCGAGTTATTTCATGTTATAAATACACTTGGACACTCAAAAAATCTGTTGAAATGACCGATTATATTCACATACAACTTTTATCTCAAATTGCTCTCACTGTCACTAGAAAAGGTGAGGGCGTCTTTCTTTTCGGCCGTTAATTTACCAAGCACTTGCTCTCGCTGCTCGTTATCCTGACATTTCTCTCTACTGGAGCCCTCCCATTGCTATAGCAGCTCCAGCTCGAGCTCGCAACCACAAGGGCCCTCCCCGCGAGGGCAGAGTGTGTTCAACAAGTACTATATATAGCTAGCTAGATCAATATAATTAGCAAGACTTCTAATTATTTTGAGATTGACTAATAATAAGGTATTTATAAATTGGACTTGATTTATTGCATGTGAATTAGTTGATGAAGTATGAAATGTACAAGCAACAGCCAGCAGCAATGATGGAGCAACACCAACAACAACAAGAAGAAGAAGCAGCAGCAATTACTGAACTGAATTTACTTGGAGAACAACCATTGTTGGCTCAATTTTCATTCTTTGGAGATCAACACCAACTTGGCACTACAAGTAATTCTTCAGCATATCACCTTCAACCTTCTCACCCTAACCTTCATTTTCCTCCCACTACCTATGGTAAGACTATACATCTCAAATTACACTAATAAGCTGTCGTTTGGTACAAGGGATAAGAAATTTATACTATGTTTGATTGACGGTGAAGCAGTATAGGTTATATACATCACTTGCTTAATCATGAGATATCTCATCTTATTTCATCCAACTTGAAATTATTTTATACTATCTTTCAGGTGGAATAATTTAGTCTGTATATCAAACGATCTGTAATATTTTTTTTTACATGATTTGCAATTTTATACTATAAGTTCTTTTTCTTTAGCTCCTTCCTTTTCTTGAGATTAATTATTTGTGGGGAATTATTATATAGCACATAATGGCACTAACATCTCTCTAGTTAATTTGGTTAATTAATCTGCCTTATATCTTATTTTGGTTATGGAACTCTCTCTCTCTATATATATCCTTATTAAGTACAGAAAGCTTTAATTATAAAAGCCTTATTTCATCATATAGAGACTGTTGAAATATATTCACTATAGTTTTATTATTATGTACTAATGTTTTCTTGAAAAACATAATTTGTAGATTGATGATGCTTTATTTATGATGAGGAGCTGCAATTGCTGGAAAATTCCTAGGGATAATTAATTCTACATTTCCTTTGGCATATTTAGAAGCTATATAGAAAGCATGTAAACTTTAATTAATTATTTTTATGCATCTTAAGGATCTATTGATTGTAACAAATTATTATCATTGCTAGACTATATATATTAAATGCTTCTTCTTTAGTAAGTATGATTAAGGTTTCTATTTCCCCAAAGATTTTGTCAATGTGTAATGAAGGAGAATTGTATTGATAAGTAGAACTATAATCACATTGAAATAAGAGTTCATCATAAAAGCAAAAACAAAATAAAAAAGGGAGAAAGATTTCAGAATTAATATAAAAAACAATTATGAAATAAAAGACGACTTTATAACACGAGTCCTAATAAACTGTTTACTATTGTATATATATTTCCACATTCCATATGCTCATTTTAGCCAAGGTCCTAGAGGCAATTTGTCAACTCTCCAAATGTCTCTTCCACCTTAGCCACATTTCTTACACAATGCACTTGGAATCCAATTCTTTTTCTTTAGTATTTTTGTTAATATAAAATAATGTTTCACTTTGTCATTTTTTGTTCAAGTTTTTATTAGTAAGCTTGTATTGGTATTTTCCTTAGCTTCCTACAGTTTATAGTTTTATTGTTAACCTTTATTATGTATTTGATTTGTGGATGTCCCTATATTTTTTTTATATATATATATTTCTTATTCTATTAGCATTAGGGTGACATAAATATCAAAAAATCGAATCAAATCGTATTTATCTGGTTCTTCGATTTTTTGATTTGGTGTCGGTGTTGGCTTTTCAAAAGTTCAGTTCTTCAATTCGGTATTCGATGTAAGAGTTTCAGAATTTTGGTGCACCGAAGAACTGAACTTTTATTTAATAAATAAATACATATATATTATTTATTTATGGAAATTTCCTTGACTAAAAATAAAAAGTTAACTAGCAATTTACTCATTCATGAACAAATTTACAATTCAATAATTAACTTCAAATATTAATTTCCAAGAGGAACCCAAACGTATTTCATGTGTCGATGTACATCAGGTAAAATGATCCGTTTTCGTCCTTATTTTTCTCGAGAAGTAGTTGGAGGCACAATATTCTTGACAAAGACAAATATAGTTTTTTAATTAGCACAATAAGTGTTACATGGTAAGACACATAATTTGAATATGTAGCATGGTAAAATGGGTAAAATTTATAGTTATTCGCTTGATTTCATCCATTTTAAATGGATTGGTCATTCAATCATTTAAAAATGAATTAAATATGAATCAACCCATATTATCTATCATAAAATATGGATAGTCCCAATTGCACTCTCCTTTACGTATGTAAGGGTGCAGGAGCATTTTAAAAAATTACACTTATTGAGAGGTGTGTTTGATACGAAGAAAACTCTATTTAAAAATTAATTTTTATTTTTTTTATGTTTGATTGACTTAAATATTTTGAAAAATATTTTTAATATACACTTATTTTCTATCTAATTTTAAAAAATGGTTCCCATACATAAGGAAGGAACTTTTTATTCAAATATTTTCTTAAACC
This sequence comes from Solanum etuberosum, assembly GCA_029582245.1. Classification (NCBI taxonomy): domain Eukaryota; kingdom Viridiplantae; phylum Streptophyta; class Magnoliopsida; order Solanales; family Solanaceae; genus Solanum; species Solanum etuberosum. The sequence continues at coordinate 19,171 of JAJONR010008065.1, forward strand.
TCACTACTCAAAACAGATCCAAACCTTAGATCCGACTTCCAACTTCAACCTAACCCAAACACCCAAATTATGAGAATAAGAAATTTTTTTTATAATTTGGAAGTACTTTTTTTTTTACATGATAAAAAGCAATAGATAATATTATTAATATAAATACTATTTTTATTCATATCCATATCAAATATAGATTAAGTCGAATATTTTATCTATTTTCACTTAAACACATTTTTGCCCCGACTCATATCCAATTCGACCCGCTCCTTTGTCATCACTACATAGAGAGGTTTTTCCTTCTTTTTTTTTTCAGCCTGCCTCTGCCAATGTCACCGCACTGCTTCTACGCTCTTTAATCCTCCCTGAATAACAACACATAGAGAAACCAGCTTCTTTCTCGTCATCTCAACTCCAAAATAGCAGCGAAAAAGCTAAGCTTTATCAGCAATCAACGCAAGTTCTAAGTCGATTGAGGTGAGATTTCCATAATATTGTCTTGTATTCATCCAATTATAGTGTTCTATTTGTTTATAAGCTATTGTTTCATACACCCACCTCCTAAAACGAGAACAAGATTATTAGACTTAATCATAATTTGACGAAACATTTTTGCAACTGGGTTGTGATGGGTGTGTTTAATATGCACGTTAGGTGTTCGATGAAATTCCTCTGCTACATAAAGACTATGGATTGGACCACTTTGATGGGCTATATTCATGTAGGTGTTAGATGAAAGGTTGAACACATTGTTAGGTAGAGATTAAATATCTTTTCTATGCTCTATGTCTCTACTGGACTGGGGTGCAGTAGTAGCCATTTGATCATGTATGAGTGAAGTGAAGGAAACCCATTTTCTATGCTGTTAAGTAGGATCAATATTCTAATTTAGGGGTTGATGAGAAGGTGTGCAGTCCTTCATTACTCTGTCTAGTTTGGGGGAGAAGTGGAACAGAAGGATTTAAGGAAGCCAAGTACGAGGTAAATACTCTGTCTAGTTTGGGGGAGAAGTGGAACAGAAGGATTTAAGGAAGCCAAGTACGAGGTAAATAGGATGTGCTTTTCAATCTCTATAGATCTGGATGTAAAGAGGACACTTTCTTTTTAGTTGCCAACTTGCCTTTAGGTCACAACAAACATTATCTGGGGGGGTTGGGGGGTGGAGGAGGGATAATAATTTTCTACCGAACAAAATTATAGGCCCCTTCTCATTTTTGCTCCTCCCTTGTATTTCCTTTTGTGAATCAAATGTTTTGCAGGTTATCCATGTCCTTTATGTACTGAGCATGCTAGCTAATCATCCGACTACAAAGTAGTTTTTTAATGAATTGGTTCCTAGACATTTGAAGATTCTACATTTTGAATTTTAATGAATGTTGTGAATGAATGAGTCTAGGATATGACGAGTTGTCTTGCTATGGATGTTGTTTGGAAGATTTTGAGAAGTAGAAGAAAGGAGGGCTTGAGCGTCAAAGAGGTAGAAATTTGAGCAGGCGAAAGAGGATGAAAGATATGATTTAATGACATCCTCCTTAGGATTTAGTACCGAGTCTGTTGGCAACTTTAATTTTGTGTCATCTTTCGAATTTATATAGTTTTCAAGATACAGGAATACTTCCTTAGAATGGTCAACCTGGTTTCGAATTGTTAGATTCAGTTAAAGACAATGGGAGTATTTGGCATGAAATTTTCTTCAATTAAAAGGTAGACGACAAGAATAACGGCATTTGCATTTAGGACAGGAACACTGTTGCAGATTTTATCACCTCTTTACATATCCCCCAACTGTTCACTCTTGTTGTAGATCAAATCTTTTCTGCTGGTTGTATAAGTAGAAATGATCTATTCTATCTTAGATAAATGACACAGTTGCTTACATGAGTTCGAACGGTAAATAATTGAGGGAACAATGATTCCATATTGTTTGCTGCTTTCAGAGTTTTAGGATGAAACTCTATACTATGAACAGTTGATACCATGTCTTCTAGTGATTTGTAGAATTGTGAACGGGTTCTCAAATTTTCCCCACTTGGGGGAAAGAAAGAAAAATGGGTTACAGAACGGCATTCTGTGAGAATATTCTCCATTCTTCTGAAAAATGGAATCCTAAATTGTATTAGTTCTCCCAATGCTAAAGCCATACCTCAGTTTATCTATTTTCTTATTTTTTTCCAGTTTATTGAGGACTTTGGTTCTGAGTTATGACCTACTATGGATCCTTATATCACCACTTGTATACCTATAATATTTGTCAATTTAACTCATCCTTCGAAGACTTCTGTATGCAGGTGGACTGATTCTTGGTCAGCTCCGGTATCACGTTAATATTTGACCCTTCAAAATTCTGAAACTTGGAGATATTGGATGCTTACATTTTATATTTGAAGCTTATGGATGACCTTACTGAACAGCCTCTTCCACCTGGGGTTCTTTCTACGTCATATTCTTCACCACTTGTGCCAACTTTGAATCCTGCTGGACATTTGCCCCAGTCCTTTCAGAAAACTGCTAATTTTTGTTACCATGCTGGCAATGGCGATGGAAATCTTTTCCCTGTGGTTGCTTCTGTTCAACCTTGCTCTGCATCTTTTCATACCTCTGAACATGAGTCTTCTGAGGCTATACTCAATACTTTACAGCCACAAAGTGCTAATGATCTTGAGAGTGCTGCTCAGAATGCTGTTTTGCATGAACAGGTTTGTTGTACCCTTTTGATAGGTGCTTTATTTATTTCTTCATTTATTGATCTAGATTATTTGTTTGCCTTGCACAGGAAATTTCTGCACAAAAAGTAATTCAAAGTCAAAGGTTTGTTTTATTTGGCTTTTATTTTTAACTTTATTCAAGCTGAAACTATACAAGAGGTATGAATGTTTTACGACAATTTCATTTCTCAAATCCAGAGAAGCAAGGGATGCAAGTGGACCTAAGGATAATTCAGATATTTTCTCTGGTCGTCATGACCCAAATGCTTTAAAGGTGTTTTGAGTCTCTTGGACTCTTTGTTACCTTTTCTTGTGATGTCTCTCATGGTAGCACATTTTCTTGTTGGCCTTACTATACCGTCTGCTAACTGCAATTTATAGGAGCATTTACTCCAAATGACGGCAGACCATCGTGTACAAATGTCCTTAAAGCGTGGAAAGTCAACACAGCCTGAGCAAGGTAGGTATCTTACTGCAATTTATATGGAACAGTTGATATCCTTTTAATGATGTCACAAATCAAAACATGCAATACATGTAGTCAAAACCTTTTCTTTTCCACTTTTAATATTTTCCCAGGCCATGAAACAACTAAAATGTACATGTTACCAATGAATGCCCTTTGAAATGTACATGTTATTGGCAGAAGGAATGCCCTTTGAAGTTTTCTAGTAGTGCATTGAAAAAAGTCCTATCTTTTCCCTCACAAACATAGATTTTATATGCTTACTTGTGGCCTATGAAAGCCCAGAAAGTCAACAAGATGAATGTGTTAATGCCTTTTCGCTTTGTCTGGATGATCCTCATTCTTTTGACCTTTTTTTAATGTGCTAACTTTGACTGATTTTTGTTGGGGAAGAGCTCATAATGGAAAGAGAGGTACCTTTAAGTTCAACACTTTATGTAACTAACCCTTAAGCTCTATACTATCTGTAACTACTCTTCAACCTTAAGGTATATTGTGACTTTTTGACCTGGAAGGATGAGTTAAGTTTATCGCTTGCTCCTTGACCTCTCAACCAACTAGTTCTGTTGAATATTATATCAAACCCATTAATTGAATATTAAGTATTAGCATTAGTATGTTAAAAGTATCAAGACTTCAGTTAAAAAGATTGTTTCGCATTGGACGAATATCATGTGTATTTGTGTTTGACACCTATTAATCGGTGTCTCTTGATAAAATGATGGTTGTGATGGACATGCTTCTGTTTGATTGGCATATAGTTGAATTAGGAACAAGTAGACATCCTAGATCGTAATGTGTGACTTACCACAATGAAAGTTTCTTGCAAATTGGTGGAAAAAAATAATCTAAATCCTACTAGACTGTAAACTTGGTCTTTGTGTGTGTACACGTTCAGCACCCAAGGGTGTGGCCTAGTGGTCAATGGAGTGGGTGGAGAACTATGAGGTCTCAGATTCAAATCCCAGTGGAGGCAAAAACACACTAGGTGATTTCTTCCCATATATTCAAGTCTTGGAGGGCAAAGTTACCCTATACTTATGCTGGTGGGAAGTAGCGGCCTAGTAGGTATCCTGTGCAATAGTTGAGATGTGTGAGAGTTGATCTTGGCACCATTGTCGTAAAAAGTAAAGTTTGAATTGCTGTTTCGATAGTAAGTGCATGCCCACTCCTCCCAAAAACTTCCATCAGGAAGGCATGGATTAGGCGATAATCTAGTAACACTTAAATATCATTGGATTAGGGTCAAAGTTGTAATATCATTTCAGTTTTAGTTTTTTTTTTTTTTTGTCATATCATTAAATTAAGGACATTACTAAAAGTTGAAATTGTTGATTGGACTGCTTTACCTTCTAATTTTGCCTCTTATTTGCGAATCTAATGATCTGTTAGGGTTATGTTTTTAGATAACACATGAATTTTAGAACAAGGTCAATCAAGTTTCCTGTTAATATGATGAACATTGAAAAGAAACTTTACATTCTGTCTAACATATTGGAACAATGATCATGACATAGATATTAGCTTACAGCGAGCAAGCTAATCTAGACTAAAGTAAAATCTGGTTGTTATTTGGAGAAAATGTAATTCCACAACAGCTTAACTCATTGGAGGAGGTTTTGAATTTTTTTCTCTAATCATGTCAATGATGTCTGTTATCATGATCAGTTGATTTGCTTTTAATAGTTATATTTGAGTTCTGTGCAACTTAGACCTAGGGCTCTCTTTAGGATTTAAGTATATTAATACTCTACTTTAACTTATAAAAAGAAGTCATAGATTGTAAAATTATTTGGATCCTTGCAAGTATTTTTTTTTCCTCTCTTCTTTTGTTCCCTTCTGTTTGCAGGCCACCAGCATATCCTTAATGCTGAAGAATACAATATTGCCATTTTCAAAAAAAAAATAGATTGGTGCTGTTATCATAATGATTTACCAGATGTTGTATGAAACAGATCTTATTTCTTGTTCGGCAGAATTTGGGACTTGAAAAACTTCATAGTTGACCTTGCTATGTTTATATTTAGTGAAATTATATTTCTGTTGAATTGACTCTGAGAAGAGGTAGGGTCAAAGGTAGATATAGATATTTCTCTCTCCATCTCTTCCCTAAATTGAACAAATATAGAGTTGGCCTAAAATCTGAACAATCTGGAATCTAGATATAAGTAAGAAAGACTAGAGTAATGTGTCACCAAAATAGACAGGGCTTTTAATTCTGGCATGGCTTTATGAAACACTTTTATTTCATTAGAGCTGCTCATACATGAGTAATAGCAGAAAATTCGAACTTCTGTTTTTGTTCTTTATACAGTTCTTAGTATAGACACTACTTTTATCAAAAATAGTTCTCATTATAGGCATCAAAAAGACATTAAAGGACCAATTCATTCTGGAATTTTTGCTCAAATATCACCCATTTTGAGGAAGAATTTCATGTACAGGAGAGACAGGTTGCTTCTTTCCATCTTCACAAAATGTTATGTTATAGAACCGTATTATGAAATTTGAGTAGAGGTGTTAAACAATTCTAGATGGATAATCCTCTTCAGTTACCCTATCACGAGTTAGTTTAATCTGGCTTCAAATTTTCATGTTATTACAACAGGATGAGAAATGGTTAAATTTCTCCTTTGCCAGGTAATGTGGAAATTGGAAATGGATATGGAGTGCCAGGTGGAGGTGCTTATTACAGTGCCTCAAATACCGATGTCTCGATCTCCAGTAAGACTGGTTCCTGTTCTATGGGCAATGTGTTTATCATCTTGTTCAAAATTCTATATTAGATTCTTTGAGTTATTTGTTTTTTGCTTTTTCATGTTCAGAGATTAATGGGGGTTCTGAACATAATTCTGTTGGTAAAGAATTGCCTGAATACCTCAAGCAGAAGTTGAAGGCTCGAGGTATTCTGAAAGATTATTCAAAAATAGAGAACCATGGCATATCAATCAATGTAAGCTAGTTATGCATTACATACTGTCTTCCTAGTCCCTGTTTAAATTTTCACATATTTCAGATGGTTCTGGCTTACTAGAATTTTGAATTTGACTTCCTTTGTCTTCTGACTTTTGTGATAAACCAACATTTCTTTCTTTTTTTATTGGTTCTCACTTCTTATGAGATACTTGTTGTCAATTCTTTTTCGATGAAGTACTTGTTGTCAATTCTTAGTGAACTCTGTTTTCAAGAACTCATTTCTCATCATCCTATTGTTCTCCTCATACTTTTAGTCTCTTGAAAATGAAATGTTCCTGACAACTCTCTTCTGAAATAAAATCTGCATATTTCAGAGCTCAAAGGCACAATTATCAAAGACATCAAATGCCACTTTGCCTGTGGGATGGGTGAGTTATGGCTTTATATACTCGTCTTAAGCTTTCCTTTTGAAGGTCTTTATTGATTGCTTTTTTGTGCCAGAATACCTGAATAGAATTATGGAATATTAGCTTATGATTCTGTTAAATCTTCAATATAATATCTCTCTCATTTATTTACGTACTGATATTTTGGCAATTAGAGCATTTGTACTCTTTAGTTCTTTCAATTTCTTGTCTGGTGCTTGAAAGCAGTATTTTGGACGGCGAAAGCCGACAAGGGTCAGACCGCCAAGGCGCTCGCCCTTTTGAATTGAGGCACCAATTGATACCAAAAACTTAAAATATTTAATTGCATATATAAATAACCAAAATCTCAATAGCAATAACATATTAGCTAATATTTCAATTCAAAAACTAATAGTAGATACTAAAAGAAAATTGGATCAGACGCCATTGAAATCGCTATTCATGGACAAATAAATACTGCATTAATTAGTGTAAAATTAAATTGAGTTGAGCAGAAATTAAATAGGACTAGATTTTTTTTTAAAAATAAATAGGCAGAGCAGTATGCAGAAATGAAAAACAGAGGAATGAATAACAGGAAGCTGTGCACACTGCTAACTGCACAGTGACCTGCCGGAAAGAAGAAGAGAAGAAGAAGCAGAAAAAGCTGATTGTGGCTGAAGAGAAGCCGCGAAGCAGAGGAGAAAGAAGAAGACGTACCTGAAGGCTGAAGCTGAGGAGAAGTCGCGTGCTGAAGAGAAAATTGAAGAAGAAAGTCGCGAGTCACATCTGGTTTTAAAAACCCTAATATTACCTTTTAATCATTAAGTCACGTCTGTTTTTTTAAGAAAAAATAAAAAGGCGACAATGGCGTCACCTCGCCTCACTGCGTCCCCACTCTTCTTTTCTCGCCATTGCGAGGTCGCCATGCCTCGTCAGTAATAGGCGTGAAGACTTTGCTTCGCCTCACCTCGCCTCTCGCCAAAGGCGATCGCCTTTGAGAACACTGATTGAATGACTTTGACAACTGAAAGTATATCACCTGAACCGACTCATATTTAACCCATCTCCCTCCCGATGCTTCCCACAATTGCCTCTGCTATGAGCTCCATTTTTATTTCTTGAAAACACTAATTCTTCCCCCATTCTCTTAACTCCCACCGTGAAGATGACCCTTTTATTCGGGTCATTCAATGCCCTCACGTTCCAATATAGGATCCTAACATTCATAAGTAATTTTTTTTCTTTCCCCAAACTCTCCCGCCCTCCATCAACTCACCCCTCTCCCTCTACTTCTAAATCTTGCATACAGCACAATTCTACCTCTTTTTTATTGGGCTTTCGTCACTGTCATACCCCACCCCCCCAACCACCACCACTCACTTTCTCAAGGTCATTAGCATCTCTTTCAATGTCATTCAAGAGGCAGGGTTCTGGAAAGATGTCATCATATCTAGACATTGAAGGTTGAATCAATAGTGCACAGAGACCTCTACTCTCCCTCATGGAGGGGAACTTTGTGGAAGGGTATTATGAAGCTGTGGGACACCTTGATCAGCATGCTCACTTTGAAGTGGGTAATGATTTACTCCTAAAATTTTGGACAAATAAATGGCTTGGCAATACCTTTCTTCAGATTTGTTCAGAGTAGCTCAAGATCCCAACTAGGATTTGACATTCAGAAGAAACATGCATGATTGGGAAGTGAATGATTTGCTAGATAATTTTGCAAGACACTAATATTGTCACATAAATCCCCAGGTACCTGACAAGCTTAAATGGGTTTATCACAAAGAAGGAATCTATACAGTTAAGGAAGGGTACCATCAATTATGCTCCAGAAACCCCATGATCCTGGAAGCTCATTTGGAGGACCTAAGGTTGTATGTTTTACTTGGACAACTCTATAGGAGGCATGTCTTAGTCTTACTTAAGATAACCTGAAGATGCTATATGTGCAAAAAGGAGGATGAAACCACCAGCCATCTCCTTCTTCACTATGAGGTGGCCTCAGAAATATGAAAAATGTTTTGTCTCTTTGATCTTAAATGGACCACACCCCTCTCAGTTAAGGATGCTTATGAGAGTTGGAGCCTATGAAGAGTTGACAAAGCCATTAAGAAAATCTGGATCATGATCCCTTCTTGTATTTTTTAGTGTATCTGGTTAGAAAAGAATAAGAGATGTTTTGATGGGGAGTCAATTTCTTTAGGTATTTTAAAGCTAGGTGTTTTGTCAGTTTGTTTAGTTGGTTCAGTCTGTATCCTGTGGTTTATGCATCACAATTTTAGGACTTTATTAGCTCACTAGTTCTGGCTTAGATAATTTGTATGGTCAGCCAGAGATTTTTTTAAGCTCCAATACCACATCTTGTAATCTTGCATCTTCTTGATGCCTTTTATCAATACCACTTACTTCATCAAAAAAAATGTGGCAAGACAAAGACTCTATAGGAGGGAGACAAAGAATTATAGGAAACAAATAGACAAAGGTTGGTTGGTGCAAGATCTTACTCCTTTCCTGTAACAATAGACGTATCTATCTCATTAAGAAATGTTGATAACTCACTAGAAGAAGAAGATTTAGCTGCGGCAGACTGCATGGTAGCTTCTTATGCTTCTTCCTTTCTATTTCTCCTTGAGTAAGTTATCAAATCAGGCCTATTCAAATGCCCAACAGTCTCCCCCTGAATTCTTTCTCCAATTTTACTTTCAACAATGGAACTAGGAAAAACCATCTCTTCTTTCTTATAATTCTCCCCCTAAAGAGGTGATGGTGTAACGCTGAAATAGGGCTCATAACTTGAAGGGTAACATCCATGCTGACAAAGAATCTCCCAGGAGGGTGATAACATATGTACCCTTTCTGTGTTGGAGAACACCCAATAAAACATTTAAGAGCTCTAGGGTCTAGTTTCCCAGAGTTTCTAGTATGAATAAAGCAAACACCCAAAACCTTTTGAGGAACAGTAAAGCAAACACCCAAAACCTTTAGAGGAACAGTAAAGTCATTCTCACCCTTTAAAGTTTCCAAGGGACTCTGAAAATTGAGGATTTTAAGTGGCATTCTATTGATGAGGTAGGCAGCTACTAGAATGGCATCCCCCAGTAAGGCTTTGACAGATTCATGGTAAACAAAAGGGATCTTGCTACTTCTAACAAATGCCTATTTTTCCTTTCAGCAGGCCCATTTTGTGCACTAGTATAAAGACAACTAGTTTGATGGATTATCCCAAAAGGCTCCAAGTAAGCTTCAAAAGTCTTATCCATGTATTCTGTGCCATCATCAGTTCGAAATATCTTATCTTAGTATCGAACTGAGTACAAGTCATCTTATGAAATGATTGAAAATAGGAAAAAAAAACTTCACTTTTAGCATTTAACAGATATACCCATGTCATTCTAGTGCAACAATCAATAAAAGTGTCAAATTATCGATTACCGGACAAAGAAAGTGTTTTGAGTAGGACCCCATACATCAGAATGAATAGTCAAAAAACAAATTGTACTTCTAGTATAAACCATGAAGATTTCAAGAAGAAGAAAAAACTTTTTATATTTCTTGAAATTTGATTAATATATAAACATGAGAATGATACTTATACAATGAGTCCTAAGACTAAAAGGAAAGACAATATAACAGAATCAATTACATTTAATATAATATCATTCTACTCCTATAAAAGCTATCAATATCAATCAACACAACTACAATTTGATTATTGTAGTACTCAAATCATGTATTTGGTATGTTCTAATTATCTGTAAGTTGTGCACCTCACTAGTTCACTTCAAAGAAGCACACACTTCTCGCTTTTCACTTCAATTACCCTATATAGACCTTGTTACTTTTTTGTGCTTCTGCTTTTAAAAACAGTGATGTTTATAGTGTTAATATTTGCCTGTAATTTGAGATTGCAGATTGAATCCAGGGACCCTACAAGTGGTGTTTTATATTATTATAATGGAAGCACTGGGAAAAGCCAGTGGGAAAGACCTATTGAGGCTCCTGCACAAGTTTCTGGGGTGTGTTCGGGTCTTCCTGAATATTGGCAGGAGGTTCTTGATGAATCAACTGGTATGCTATGTATCATAACTTTGCTAGCTGTTTACTTGCTTCATGTTATTTGTGGATGGAGAAGATTAAATTAGAACACTCGGAGCTTTTAAATCAGAAAGAATTGAGTTTAAATAGATTTTCTTTTTGAACATTCATTTATTTTCGCATTTGTAGGCTGATCCTTTTTAATGTGCATCCTAATATCGCTATTTCTCAAAAGATTTTGGCTTCCCTTGGATAGTTTCTTTTGTTATCAGGCTAGTTCCATTCTTTAGCTACCTAATTTTTTTAATAATGTCATTTTCAGTAAGATAAAAAGTAAAAAGGAGAAACTACGTGACCATTCTCAAAAATAGTAAAATAGGGGAGACTATGGTAATGTTTCGTCGTTGATAAATGTAGGACCTTTTAATGTAAAAAGAAAAAAAATAGCAATAAAGAAGAAGGAGGGTGATTCAGGCTTACAAATAAATGCTAGGGTAATTTTCCTGAACTTCCTTTATTTTATACATTGGGAAGTTCTTAACGCACAATGGTTGTGAAAAAGTGGATAATATCAAAGGATCTGAAGAAAGAGTGAGAATCATTTATTGCTACTAACAAATGAGGCACTGATTGCTGGCAAGTATGCAACTCAAGTGAAGAACTATACAAGAATAGTTCTGGGCCCAAGCCAGGAACAACAATCATTAACTTCTCCCGGCCGACCAGACCCAAGTGGTCATTCATTTGTAGGTTACAGCAAATGAAGTTATTAGTTACTCAATAAAAGTGTCATATTGGTACAGAGAATTTTTTTTGTATGTTCGAAGCTCTTTGACATGAATGGAAGGACTTGGAAATATAGCTGACTGATTCTAGACCAATCACAACCCTCTTTCTTTTTTTCTTGGGTAAGTAAAAACCAAAAGGTCCTGAAGTGCTTTAATTGTAAATCTGGGGACTAAAGTTGTGATAAACCTTAAACACTTGAATGTGAAGTACAATGTTTCTCACAGCACGAGACACAAATGAAAAACACAAATTGATAAAGTTGGTTCGACCTTTGGTGACCTACTGCTGTCATCTTGATATTCTTCTTTCCTTTTTCCCTTTTTCTAAATCCCCCCCCTCATAGCTGTAATTATATCCTGATATATTAAGGTAAAAGCTGTGTTTTATGATTAAAAATAGCGGAAGGTGCAGTAATGCTTTGAATGAGCCCATGCTGATTTTCCAAACCCCTAAATCCATAGGTCCTGTTACATTCATCCTTTATCATAGTGGGGCTTCTCCATTGTTTAATTGCCAACTAGGCATGCATTTACTACAACTGGGATCCCTCATCCCTGTGCATCATAGGTTTGACATGTCTCTTTTTCATTCTCCTTTTGAACTGGTGAGGAGTGTAACTAGTAGTACATTGCGTTCCTTTGCTGCTAGACGAATGAAAAAAGAGGATCTTATCTAAGGTATTAGACTTAGCTGGTCACAGTTTTGATTGTTGTCGGTATCTAATCATCAAAGCAATCCAAATGCAAATTTAGTTGTTTGAGCTCTTCACATTTTATGTCATATTGAGCCTATGTTTTCTATTATTCAAACTGTTTGCAGGTCAAAAATATTACTATAACTCACAGACTAATGTATCACAATGGGAACATCCTTCTAAACCACAGCAGGTTGCCATTCAGCACCATGATAGAGCAGTCACCAACAATGCAACTAATGTAACTCAGGTTGACCAAGCTTCCACATTCCAGAGATGCATTGAATGTGGTGGATGGGGTGTGGGCCTTGTACAGTCATGGGGTTACTGCAAACATTGCACTCGGTATGTTGTCATTGCATATATTTCTCCTTTTGACATTTTTGTGTTTATTTGTCTTGTCTTTGTTTTCGTGTAATGCTACTGCATATGAGTACTTTTGCTCGAGTAGGAGTCCAATGGAACTTCAACTTATAGTGCAACTTTTAGGGTTTTCTTGTTTTTGCCCCTTATTTACTTGTTAATTCACTGCACCGTCTATATGTGCAGTCCAACATCTACCACATGCAGTTGACTTAGAAGGGTTCTTTGAGTTTAGTGTTTTCGGTTTGATGTAACAATTTGAGTATCCAGGAATGGTGGAGTGGAATGAGACATTACACAAGCAATGACGGACGTATTTCTAGCACCCTTCCATATGTATAACTCAGTTCTAGAGTTTACACATGGATTGAAGACTTCTATTTTTGTCTTTTTTTTTTTTTTTTTAACTATAGAGTTCACCTGATGTAAAGAGAGATCAAACTCATCGGGCTAAAGAATGGGCCTTGAGCTGAGAGAGAAGAGAGAGTTGACTTAATATGCTAAGGTCTGGAGCAAAGGTAATGGCTCGAGGGTTGAGTTGCTAGAAAAGCATAGAGCAACAAAAGTTGGCAGAGAGAAGATGAATAGGTTTATACAATCCTCTTAGAATAGGAATAGGTTTATACAATCCGATTAGAATAGGAATAGGTTTATACAATCCTATTTAGAATAGGTTTAGGAATAGAAATAGAAATAGGAATAGTAAATAGTATCCTACTTGGTAAAAAAATAAATAAATAGGGTCTCAATGTAATAATGTAGACACAACAACAATTCAATAATATTCTTTCCTTATATTTCTCACAGTTCTTTTCAACTTTAGCAAACGAAATAGTCGACTCTCAGGAGTTATATGTCTCGGAACAACAACATACCTAGTGAAATCCCATTAAGTGGGTCTGGGGAGGGTAGAGTGTACGCAGATCTTACCACTACCTCATGGAAATAAAGATATTTCTGAAAGACCCTCGACTAAAGTGTATCAAACCCAAGTAGAGGAAGAAGAAAACAATGAAAAAAGCATAGTCATTAATAAGAAAACCAATGCCAAGTCTACCAGAGAGGAATACTAACAAATATCAAAATAGTGTGATGATCGAAAACACAATAAACTACATATGACAAGAATTACAAGGGTACGACTAGTACTGCGACTATTATAACTCTACCCTAATACGCCACCTCCACTGCTTCCTATCTAGAGCCATGTCCTCGGTGAAGTTGCGCCATGCCCTGTCTAATCACCTCTCTCCAATACTTCTCTACCCCTCCGCGTGCCCTCTACAACTAGCCTCTCGCACCTCCTCACCGGGGGGTCGACGCACCTCCTTTGCATATGTTCAAATCATATCAATCTCGCTTCCCTCATCTTGTCCGTCATAGAAGCCACTCCCACCTTCTCCCGGATAACCTCATTCTTAATCTTATTGCTTCTAGTATGCCCATACATCCATCTCAACATCCGCATCTGCGCAACATGCATCTTCTGCATATGTGAGTTCTTAATTGGCTAGCACTCCACCCATACAACAAAGACGGTCTAACCACAACTCTATATAACTTCCCTTTAAGTTTAGGTGGTACCTTTTTATCACACAAGCCTCCCGAGGCAAGCCTCAATTTCATCCATGCAGCCCCAATGCGATGTGTGACGTCATTGTCAATGTCTCCACTACTCTGAATTACAGACTTAAGATATTTAAAATTCTCTCTTGGGAATAATCTGTGTGGCAAACCTTATTTCCACATCTGCTTCATGCGACACAATTGTGAATTTGCACTCTAATTTTTTTTTGGATGACCGTGGTGTTCGGTCAATGTTCACGTACCTCGACTAATTCCACGGGATACCTATCACCTCCCACCAGCAACATGTTCCAGGTAACTCTGTCCACCAATGCTAGGATGGATGGGGAGAATCACCTAGTGTTTTCTATGTGTCCACTAAGTTTTGAATCTGAGACCTCAAAGTTCTCACCCACTTCATTGACCACTAGGCCACATCCTTAGGTGCAATTTGCACTCTAAATATTCTGTTTTGGTCCTGCTCGACCTGAACCCTTTGGAATCCAGAGCCTGTCTCCAAACCTCCAACCTAACATTAACTGTCCCATGTCTCATCAATCAGAACTATGTCGTTTGCAAATAGTATACACCATGTATCATTTATTCCTTCACAATTCAATAGCAAAAGATCTTTGAAACATATGTTTCTCGATTTTGACAAAGTTGGATCATGTCATTCAGTATAAAAGATGCATATGAAAGTTGGATTAAGTTGGGAAAGCCATCAAGAAAATCTGAATTATGTTAAAAGCAAAAAGCGCGAAAAAGTGCATATAACAGTGGACTACATGAGATGACTAGGGGAACACAATATCCTTGGAGGTACTTCTGGAAGAGTGTCGTGCCCGCCAAAGTGAGGTTTTACTTGGTTAGTCATTAGGAGAGCTCGTCTTACTCAAGAAGTCTTACAAAAGAAAGGTAGACAACTAGTTCCTAGGTGTTTTCTTTGCAACATAACAGGGGAAACCAATAAGCATCTATTTTTACATTGCAAGTTCACCACTCAGCTATGGAACCTTTTCCTCAACATTACAAGCACTAGCTGGACAATGCCAGAGCACACATCGGATCTTTTAAGTTGCTGGATTAGGAGGGGAGGAAGTAAAAGTCAAAAGAGATGGTGGAGATTAATACCATCATGTATATGGTGGTCAATATGGAAGGAAAGAAATGGGAGATGCTTTAAAGATAGGTCCAATTCCATACATAAAGTAAAATGGAATTGTATTGAAGCTCTACTTCTTTGGTGTAAACTACTTTGTATAGAAGATGTAAATCAGATTGTAGATTTGATAGGAAGCTTGTAATTGCTCTCTTTTCGAGGTGGCCAGCATACCCTTAATGCTGATGAATACAATTTACCAATTTCAATAAATTAAAAAAAGCGCGAAAAAGTTCCGATTCCGTTGGGTCTTTAAGCGCAAATAAAGCGTGAGCTTTAATGAGAAAAGGCGCCAAGGGAGAAAAAGAATACTAATATATATGTTTAGTCCAAGACTAATAATTATAAGCATGAATGACCTGTTGAGCTGTTGGATCAGAAGGGGTGGCAGCAAAAGCCAGAAGAAGTGTTGGCGGATGATACCTTCCTGCATTTGGTGGTCAGGGTGGGAAGAAAGAAATGGGAGATGCTTTGAAGACAAAGTCAAGTCCATTCATGATGTAAAATGGAGTTGTCTAGTCACATTATTTTTTTGGTGCAAGGAGAACTGTATAGAGGAAATGGATGAATTTGTCGATTTCTTGGGAGCTTTGTAAATGTAGACACTATTTTCTCTTCTTGTAAAAAGTTTTTGAAGGTGACCAGCATCCCTTAATGCTGAGGAATACAACAATATATATATGAACAAAGAAAGTGAAAAAACTACTATAAAGTGAAATATCAATTGTTTAGTGTCACCTCTTGCAAGGAGAAGTATGTCTTAGAACCTTGATGATGACACTGAAATGCACATTTAGCGAGGCGAAGCTCAACACGTTTTGAGCCTTGCAGACTTTTTTTTTATGGAATCTCAACTCCAAACCATTCCTTGAAAGCTAGATGTTTACTTAATCTGTTTAGCTGGTCCAATCTGGCGCTTGTAAAGACTGATCATAGTTTGGATTTGGTCCAATCCGAGAAAAGAAGGTTCACCTATGTTAGTTGGTACTTTTTGTGCAAAAAATCAGAAGAGGATGTGGATCACCTTCTACTACATTGTCAGATTGTTTCAAGGTTACGGTGGGTGATTCTGAGATGGTTTGAATTCCTGCGGATTATGCTGGGGACGTTAACATGAACTTTGTTTAGTTGGGCTTTTAGAAGATGGAAGGGAAGGCCCAAAGCAGGGGACATTGCTCCATGAACTCTTATGTGAGTAGTGTGGCGAGAAAGAAATAGAAGAACTTTTGAAGGAGTTGAACATGATTTTGTATATTTGATGAATAGCCTTTTATCCCTATTTAATTTTTAGTGTACCCACGAGATTCCCATTTATACATGAATGGGTGTCCATTTTGGAGAACCATTTGTTTTTGTAAGCTCTCTTTTTTGGTATACTACTTGTATACATGAGTTTTTCCCTTTTATTAAAATGAAATTATTCCTTGATAACACAAGTTCCATATGTGGCAATTCAATCCTCCCCATCCCCCGACACACCAAATCGGACTCCAATCTCCATAGCCTCTCACCTCCACCACCCCCACACTCCTACCCCCTACCTCTACCTCCATAGTATTTCCCTAGATTTTATATAAATGCTTTTGAAATAAATATTTTCTACTTACTTACCAAACACTAGAAATTGAGTAAGAAAATCACTAATTTTTCCAAGAATTCCTAGAATTAGACCACATTTGAGAGGGAATTTTGTAGATCTTAACTAAATAAATTAAAGTATTCCTTGGCTAATAGCTAAGCATTTGAAGGAGTAGTTTGCTCAAATTAAACGATCATAATTATCTAGGATGCATCATTCGTCTGAACATTGATATCGTTCCGAATGCAGAGTTCTCAAGCTTCCTCAAAGCCAGTATGTGTCAGCAAATGTGGAGAGACAACAACAAACTTCTGGGTATGCAGGTGTCACAGAGGACTCTGACAAAAAATTTCAGAGGCAGAGGTATGCTGTCTATTCACAGATCATATCTATATAATTTTAAACAGCTTTGCTGGTACACTTTGGTGTTGTTTAAAGAGAACCCATGCAATTCTTTGTTCTGTTTGCTGTTACTAAGCCTCTCCTTATCCCTTTTTCTTTCCAACTTGTTTGTTTGAGAGGAACTGATAGGAACTAAGCCAGAGGATATTAGAGTTAAGCATCACATCCTGATTCTGCACAGTTGGTGTCTCACTAGTTTCTGACATAGTCTTCCTGATATGTGTGCATCCCACTATGAATTCAGTCCTTGATGTTGCATTAGTCCTTTTTGTTTATGGACTATGATAATGATGCTTTATTTTTGTCATATGGAATCCATGTATGTTTGTTTTGCACTTTAGTAGTGATGCATCATCATGCCAGTTGGTGAATGAACTAAATTCTTTATCCTTCTAAACATTAAATTAATAAATGTTTTTATCTCTACATTCTTCCTTATTACTATTTTGGAACTTATATTGGTGAAATACAGTAGATATAGATGACAGTGGAAGTAATTTTTCTTGAAAAAGTTTCTGCAAACTAGCTGCTCTTGTTTATCATGCTGATTTCTCATACTTGTTTTATTACCACTATGGGTAAGCAATTTGTCAGGTAAATGATGAATAACATAGATTCTGTCACCAATGGAGCAAAAAGGTGGAGCTCAGAGGGAGGACTGAAAAAAAAAAGGAAAAAAAAATTAAAAAAAGTATTAGTAATTAACTACCACTAAGACTAGCTTAAGGGGAAACTGTTCACTGCACTAATGAAACTAATTGAGAATTCTGTTTAACCAAGTTCATGCATATAGATCAAGGAGGCAAAATGAAAGGAGAATCTTTTTAATTTTCAAAAGTCAATTATCTGATCATTCAGACTGCAGGTCTAGTTTCAAACCACCAATGAGTAAAAGCAACAAAAAAGACAAACGGAAACGCACAAATGACGAGGATGATGAATTGGATCCCATGGATCCAAGCTCTTATTCGGATGCTCCTAGGGGTGGTTGGTGCGTATTCCAAGGCTGTTGCCCTCTGCTGCTTGTGTCCACTTACATGGTTGTGCATTTTGCAAATTTTAGAAGTTCTGAAGTTATTAACTGAGAGTTTCTTTTATTGCTGACTCTGTAGGGTTGTAGGTCTCAAAGGAGTGCAACCACGGGCAGCAGATACCACTGCAACGGTATGTTGACTGTTTTTCAAGTTAATCAATGAGGCTTAACTTGTCTTAACTTCTATATATTATGTTCATTTTTAAGAAAAACATTTTTATTCCATCACAAGAGATGGTGATATACCCTTTTAATACATCAAAACTTCTAGATGCTCTCAAAAAGAATGTAATCCTGACTCCCACAGAGAAAGTAAAATGGGAAAAGAAACACCTACAAGATTGTAGCCTGCAAACAGAAGAATCCCATTACGATACCATATGTACTGGGATACTTCTATCACAACTAATTCTACCATAATTGATCCATTAGTCATGTGCCCATGTTTCCGTTCACCATGGCAAGAGATATGTCTTGCACATTGTAAGGAAGAACGCATAAAGAATGCTTAATTCAGTTAGTGCTTTAAGCACAAATCCCAATTAAACCATAGATTTAGTAAAGACAGGAGAAAATGAAGAATAGTTTCAGATATATGTGTTGGAAGAAAAATAATTTACTCATAAAAGAACTCAAAACTACAATAAATGAAATATATGAATTTTAACAATCATTTCAAATTTATGTTTCCGATTTTCAAAGATGCAGTTTAAGCTTCTCATCATATTTAGTGATTAATTCTTTTATGATGAATTTTTAATTTTTATTTCTACTCACCAACTTATTCAATTATAATGCATTTTGTCCATAAATATATTACTTCGCCAACAATAGTTATTGTTTAGTTTCTCTTTCTTCAATACGGGTGGCTGTTGAGACACATGCTGTAATGGTTTGGTCACATTAAAGGGCTGCCTAAACGGCTGCTCTTAGCTTCATGGCTTAAGTACTCCCCAAGCAAACCTATAAAAACACTACCTACCTCATGCCATTATCATCAGTAAAATGACCATATCGACAAAAGTGAGACTAAGTGCATTTTGATACTTGTAAACAAGCTGCTTTGGTTACGACAGGGGTAGGAACGAGACACTTTTTTAATGGAGGGCAAATTGCTTCATTTCACATTGTCTAGGGGCATTTTGACCCTTTACCCTAGAAAGGAAAAAGTCATCGCAGCCTTTGTTTTGAAATTATTTCAAGTGATACTTATAGATACTTGCATTTGAAACTTAAAAATTTGAATCCTCTGTTAAATTCAAAATTTTCTACTCAAATTAATTCTTTATAATTCAAATCATCTGTGATCTTGTCAATAATGTGATGGTTAAGGGATTGAGCCATACGAGTAAGAACCTTGAGATCCCAGGGTCGAACAGTGACACCACTCGGTGCAAGTCCATTTGCTCCAACCTTAGTGTGTGGGTCTACCTGCACCTTTGCTTGTGATTATATCAGGTAGCCTGACAGATCAGTCGATGTTGCACAAGTTGCCTGCGAAACTAACGTCATTGAAAAACCTTCTTCAAATGCTACTATAGCAGACGTCATACAACAATTTGTTCAAGCATTCCACCCTTAAAGTCCCTACTGGTTAAAATTGGTCAAGTGTTTTGGTGATAGGAGTAGATGCTTTACTGAGCTCATTCTACTGCTTTCTTGCTCTTCAAATAGTAGGTTGGTTTCTTTCGTTCCAAGTTGAATTTGGCTTACCATATTTCTTGTTACATTAGCTGGGATTAGGAGCTTCTCTGAAGCATTCATGTGCCAGATCCTTGCCTTTTCTTTAAGCATTTGGAATGCTTGACATACACGAGCATGACCGTCTAATTTTGCGCACATATTGGGCCAGACAGGTTTTACTCCCTCCGTTACTATTTAGTTGTCACCATTTTAGGTTTCACGCCCCTTAAGAAATTAGGTAAGTTTATAATTGTACCCTTATTTAGTGTTCTCTTGAAGTCAAGTTTTCAATAAATGAACCTGAATAAATTTGACCAATGAACATGAATTAATAACTTAGTTTTCCTATGGTCAAATACATACTTTCAAGGCTAATAACTCTCAAGGGTAAAATAGGAAGAATAGTGTCATTTATGCATAATTTTTGTGAAATGACAAATATTAAGGAACATTTTCAGTAAGGACGACATAAATAGGAACGGAGGGAGTATATAATTTTAAGACTTCAAAACTTTTGATGAGGGATCATATTTTTCTTTGTAATTTCTTTTAGGTGTTTCGTCAGCTCTTAATCGATCAAATAACAAGGAATGCAGAAAAAAGATACTCGTAATAGAATTTCTCTGTTTTGTCTGTTTGCAATTTCTTGAGAACTTCCTCCATGTGTGTCTATAAGAAGTGTTGGATAAGGATACATCTTTGATGTGTGGGGAGCATGCTATCCGTTGTCAATTAATACCATTTCATTGTTGAAGTATTCACATCTTTAAGTGCCATTGGCTAAAATCAAAATCACGTGGAAAATTCTGTTTAAAAGTAAAGTTGACTCATTGACATTGCCATTTGCACTAATCTTGATTTGGTTTATCTTTATTGCCATGGTATGGAAAACAGTCTTGGCTCTCTTTATAAGGTTTCATCCTTCTGTTGCAGACATCAGTGGCTTCCTCATATCCAATTTCCTGCTTTATAAATATGCTTTTATTCCTTGTATGCCTTTTAACTTAAAATGATATCTTTCCGGTTCTTCAAATTTCAGGGTCCTCTCTTTCAGCAGCGCCCTTACCCATCTCCTGGAGCAGTCTTGCGTAAAAATGCTGAAATTGCTTCTCAAAGGAAAAATACTAAATCGAATCTTACCCCTATATCCAAGAGAGGTGATGGTAGTGATGGACTGGGTGACGCTGATTGAAGAATTTATGCCATTGTGTTATATTTAACTTTAAAGTAAGTTCACCCCCACCCCACTCAACCCCAGACAAGTCTTGACATTGTCAGCTTGAATTCGGTTGCTGCATATTTTTAATTGTCAAATCATTTTTCTCATTTCTGGGAGGATTCACAGAAAGGGAACATTTCCCAGTTGAAGTTGCTGCACCACAAGGCGCTAGATATTATCACATTCTAATCGTAGATGCTGCAAGATCAGGGACGGATGAATATTCTTCTCGAAGTTCCTGACATACTGCTGAAAGAGTTCCATCCAAAAATGCAATAGGTGTGTAGAACATAAAATTTGCAGTTGAAATGCTAGCGTCTAAATTCCTTCTTCGTCTTCTTCAGAAAAGACTTCCAAACTTCATAAACAGGGACTGCTGTAGGAGCATACGCCAGCCGCTGTATAGAAAGATATTTATTGTAATCCTATATATGTTTGGCATACGGTTTTTGTAACCAGAGAATTGAGTAGTTTTTTTCTTCTTTTTTTTGAGAAAGAGATGCCATGAAAAGGAAAAAAATTGAATTCTCTACAGTAGTAGGAAGTTAGAACACTTGGATCCTACTGTGTGTTCACTTCTCTTATCTAATAATAATTCGTTTGACTATATTATTCTAAAAAGGAAGCTTTCATTTAACATTTAATGTTGAGGCGAGGGTTTGTCGGAAACCACCTCTCTGCCTCTGGGTTAACGTCTCCGTACATACTACCCCTCTCCATAATCTACTTGTGGGATCATACTGAGTATGATATTGTTCATAACGTTTTGTTTATACTACTTGACAATTCGTTTTCGTTAAAACATTTTTGGACAACCACATAAGTTTGCAAGCGTAACATATTCCTATATTTGATGGTTTGTATGTTTTAATTGAATCGCTAACCAGAATGAATATTACGGTAAGAGTTGAAAAGATTTAACTATTTAATATCAAAGGAGGGAAAATAGGACTTTCTAGTTTTCAATTAATTTTATTGCACTATAATAACTTGAAAATATGAAGTTCAAAACATTTAACTATTTAATATCAAAGGAGGGAAAATAGGAATTTCTAGTTTTCAATTAATTTTATTGCACTATAATAACTTGAAAATATGAAGTTCAAAACATTTAACTATTTAATATCAAAGGAGGGAAAATAGGAAT
>JAJONR010008066.1:0-27967 GCA_029582245.1 Solanum etuberosum
AATCCTGTGGTCCTGGAACATTCAAACTTTCAAGATGCCAGCGTAATTGAAGAATGAAAGCAAGCGATGGAGGAAACAGCCATGATTGAGAAGAACAAGACATGGGAACTTGTTGACAAACCTGAAGTTAAGCAAGTTACTAGAGTCAAATGGGTGTACAAAGTGAAGTTGAACATGGATGGATCTATCAACAAGCATAAAGCAAAGTTACTCGTTAAAAGTTATTCTCAATAGCCTGGAATTGTTACTCTTATACTTTTGCACTTGTTGCAAGGATGGACACCATCAGAATTTTGATTGCATTGGCAGCACAAATGAAGTGGAAAATCTGGCATTTAGATGTCAAATCTACCTTGAATGGTTTTCTAAAAGAGGAGATTTATGTAGCTCAACTCGAAGGTTTTGTGGTTCAAGGAAGTGAAGGTAAGGTGTATAAGCTTCAAAAAGCTTTATATGGGTTGAAGCAAGCTCCAAGGGCTTGATACTGTAGAATCGATGCTCAATTGTGCAACCAAGATTTCCAAAAAAGGGACAATGATGCTACACTTTATGTCAAGACACTTCCTAATGATGGCTCATTAATTGTTTCTTTACATGTTGATGATTTTCTTGTTACAGGCAGTGATGAGCAAGAGTTGTAGAAGTTTAAAGTGAAAATGGAGAAACAATTTGAAATGTCCAATTAAGGAGAGGTGAAGTATTTTGGGGGCTAGAAGTATACCAATCAGAGGTTGGAATTATTCTCAACCAGAAAAAGTATGCTTTGGAGATTCTGAAAAAATTCAGAATGCAAAATTGCAAACTAGTTCCTAGACCATTGGTTTTGAATACCAAATTTTCAAAGGAAGATGGAGCCGAAAGTGTGATGTTTCATTTTATAGAAGTTTGATTGCAAGTCTCTTGTACTTGACAGCTTCAAGACCTGATTTAATGTATGTTGCTAGTTTGTTTTCAAGATTTATGCAAAGTCCACATTCATTTTGTAGCTTCGAAAAGAGTGCTTAGGTACCTAAAAGGTACTATACAACTTGGAATATGGTTTAGACCGGTTGAAGAAGGTACATTGCTTGGCTTTATTGATAGTGGTTGGGGCGGAAATATTACTGGCTATGCTTTTTCCTTGGGTTCTGGAGTGTTTTCATGGAATTCAAAGAAGCAAGAAATAGTGGCGCAATCCACTGCAGAGGCAGAGTCCGTAGCAGCATCTACAGCAGCAAATCAAGCTATTTGGTTGAGGGAAATTTTCAAGAATCTTGGAATGGAATTGCAAGTTGCAACTAAGATCAAGTTTGATAACAAATCAGCAATTGCAATTGCAGAAAATACAGTGCAGCATCGTAAAACAAAGCATATCCTTGTCAAGTTTCATGCCGTTAGAGAAGCCGAGAAAAACAAGGAAATCAAGCTTGTTCATTGTTGTTCCGAGGATCAACTCGCTGATATGTTTACCAAAGCTCTTCCCAAATTCAGATTTGAAACTCTTCGTGGGCAACTTGGTGTAACCAGCAAACATATCAAGGAGGAGTCTTGAAGTATTGAGATATTTACCGTTATTGTTTCTTTTTAATTTAATATTCTAGTTCTGAAATTTAGTTATTTAGTTAAGGTAGAATAGGAGTTTATTTAGTACCCTGGTTGAAATAGAATAGGAGTCTTTCATCTTTTATTTCTATGACATGAATGAATAAAATAAGCAAAAAAAATTGGTTCGCGTATTCTTTCCTCTTCTCTGTAGTCTGTAGAACAAGAAGCTTGGTCAAACAAGCTCTTACTTGAACTTCTGAAATTTTAATTGATGAATCTAGCGCAGTATTTGAATTTTTTTGTAAATTTCAGATTTTTATCCTTTGGAGGAAGTTCAGAGCAAAACAAGTCAAAATCAAGCAACATGGATGATATTGGAAATTTGATTAATGTTGTGGGATTTCAATGGGTATATTGGTTGTTGTATTTTTTTTCAATTCTGACCAACTCAAATATCCTCTAAACAGTCTCAAATTTTAGATATGAGCTCCTCTCAATATTTAGAGTCTTTTGACATATATTTCAGTTATATTACCTTCTCAAAAAAAATATATATAATTCACCCGAAACAACCTACGTTTGCGGCACGCCGAATTTTTAGAATCAATTTTGGAGAAGCTTTAATGGTTGGACATGGAGGAGGAATGAAAAAGAAAAGCAACAAAGCAAGAAGGAAGAAGAAGAAGGAAGGAAGGAGGACGAAGAGAAGAAGAAGCCATTAATGGCCAAAGAAGAAGGAAGAAGAAAAGGGGAATCAGCAGATGAAAAGTGCACGTCGCTGGAAATTAAAAGTGGACGAAAGGCCATTTTAAGTAATTAATGATAATTGAATTATTATTTTTGCATGGAATTTTGACCCAATGGACATTTTTTCTAATTTTGCCTATTTCCTTTACATGTTTAGAGTAGTTTTGTGTTCCCTTAGGCCTTAGTTAACATGGCATCTTGGAATTATCAGTGGTTGGATTGGATGATGGCAATTCATTTTTTGAGCCTCTATTTACTAATTGTGGAGGAGACCAGCAATGGCAAAAATGTCTATATGTTCTCGAGAGCGAGTTGTGTGCACCACTCATTCATGTGGGGAATATGTGCAATCTTTGTGGTTATCAACCACACCCTTTAAGAGGATATCCTTATGCACCTTACCTTTCCCCAAGTCCTTTATGATGATTCTTCTTTAGTTTTTGATGATAGTAGGGACTATGAAGTGGAGGATGTGGATCAATTTTGGATCATGAGACAATTTCAAAAAAGGGGCGACTCAAATGCTCGATTTAAGAGAATAAAGGTTTTGCTAGAGCGCATAAGTGACACATACAGTGATCAAGTCTTGGATAATTTGATGGAGAATACACAAAGAAATGGCATAGTCATTCGCAACTTAGAGGCTTAACTAGGACAATAATATACATCACATTTCAACGGTTGATTCAAATGTTTCTATTGGTATTGTTTAACTGCAAAAAGGTTGATTCAAATGTTTCTATTGGTATTGTTTAACTGCAAAAAAAATAATCTTTTGATAAATTTCTTTTGTATTTGCATTGTTTCTCTCAAGCTCACACCCTGAGTTGCAAGACAACTTAAAACCTTGTAGAGTCCAAGGTCATCCTGCATCACCTCTGTTAGAAAACTCCTTAGCATTGTCTTGTTGATATCAGAGAAAATCACCGAGCAAATTGAATAACAAGAGGGGTGTGACAAACATGAAGTTTAAAATTCACAAACCAGTGATTCCTCGCCATCTCCTTCCACTGACTCCGACAAAAGAGACAGAATGTTCCCTAGGTGCTTTTGTAAATAGGATAACTGATGAGCCTCTTCATCAGACTGTGATGGCATATTTCGTCGACTATTGCTACGTGCAAGCTGCAATTATAGAAACAAGACTTCTGGTTATTACTTCGCAGCAGTGCAACATGTGCTTATGGAACAAGGCAGAATGACACAATATTTATAGGAAATGCATAATAAAGTCATTAAACACAATTAGAAATGGCAAGGTATGAAGGAACAATTTATAATCTGTAAACCACTCAATGACAGCCAAAATATTGGACAGAATTAAGTTGAAATGATTTCTATTCATAAAAGTTCATTTAGAGTCTTTAGACCAATCCTCTTAGGAGAAATTAGAAATTTAACCATGCTAACACTCTTAGGTGTCAAGCCTAGGCAGTGTTACCAAAGGCACGGTAAAAGCGCGCTTAAGTCCTGAAGCGAGGCTCAAAAGGTGTTGAGCGCTTCACCTCATTTAGTGTGCGCTTCGGTGTCATCATCAAGGTTCTAAGGCATATTTTTCCTTGCCAATGAGCCTCTTTTAAAGTGGTGACACTAAAAAATTGATAGTTCACTTTATCGTTAGAAAAAAAATCAATTTCTTTGTTCATATATGTGTTATTCATGCTTATACTTAATAGTCTTGGAGTAAACATATATATGTATATTTTTTCTTCCTTTGTACCTTCTTTTATTAAAGCTCACGCTTTATTTGTGCTATGCGCCTTCAACGAACCTTGGAGATTTTTTGTTTTTGCTTTTAATAACACTGAGCCTAAGCAACACTAAATCTAGAATACACAGCCGAAATGAAGGTAGTGGCATTTGAAATAATTGTACCAAATTTCACTTACCCTTCCAAAAGAAAAAAAGAAACAATCCATAGCAAAGGTTGAAACTAGATGTGATGACGCGCCATGTCATCATTCCACTTAAGCGCCACATGGCATAAAGTTGTCTATGTGGAAGCTTCATGATAAGCATTTGTGCGAAGATTCTAGAGCCATGGAGAGTTTTTTGGAAATACTCTAGAATATCTAGGAAGAATTCTTGAAAGGCCTTAAAATATTATAGGCATGTAGAGAATTCTAGAAAAAGATCTTATTTGTAAATGTGTAGGGACTTATGTAATATTTATTATTTGCATATTAGCCCCCAAGTAAGTAGTATAAATAAAGGACATCCGTTAGTAAAATCATCAAGCAAAATCAAAGTTCTCTATAATACAATCCTTCCTAGCAATCCTCTTATGTTCTCTCTACCATTCTCTTAGCGATTCCTAGAGTTTTAGGTTAATTTGGCATAGCAAGATCGTGAGCAAGTGGTGCAAGAATGTGAGCAAGTTATCAAGTGTCGCACATGTGTTTAGTAGAAGACTAAGGTTGTGACAATGTGGTATCAGAGAAAGATCGCAACTAAGGGAATGGCAAACGACTAAGAAATCAATGTTGCTAACACCCAAGCCAACGTCACTCAGGATGCCGCTGTCAAGAAGGGCTATAACAAAAAGAGGAATGTCACCAACAAGAACCAGAAGGTGTCGCTCGAGGTTGAGCCGAACGAAGGACTTAGATCCCAATAACCTTCTACCATTAAGGCAAGCAAGGATGATGTAGAGGTCCTGCTCGAAGACGTCTCACTCGATAGCGAGTGGGTCATTAATGTAGGGATGGACGCAATCAAGATATTCGACCAATGCTTAGGGAAGGTTGAAGGCACTCTAAGCGAGCATACTCTTGAAGAGATCGAAAGCATGCGAAACAACTTGAATGCAGACTGAGATAGAGACGAGACAGACCGTCACTACTTTAGAGTGCAAACTCATGGAGGCGTTGAGCATTATCGATGCCATGAAGGCAAAGACAGAGGAACTCGAAGAGCAACTCGATATTAGCGTGACTAAGACAAGCAAGAACGTTGTTGTGACAAAGGAGGCAAAGATCGAGGCTCCTAAGCCACTAGTGTTCAAAGGGGTTCGTGATGCAGAAGAAGTAGAGAACTTCCTTCGACACTTGGAATACTATTTTTGACATGGAAATATAAGGGACGATGATGTCAAGATCAAAACCGCAGTGTTGTACTTGTCAGAGATTGCCATGCTATGGTGGAGACAAAAATTGACAAATGTTGAGAGAGGTCTGTGCACAATTAGCACATGGATCAATTCAAGGTCAAGTTCAAAAGCGGCAATTCTTTCCAAATAATGTCTTGTACGAGGCAAGGCACAAACTTCAAAAGTTGAAGTAGACACGGAGCATGCGCGACTATATCAAGGAGCTCACCATCCTTATGCTCCAAATCCCCAATCTCACCAACAATAACTTGTTGTTCCACTTTATGGAGGAGTTGTAGAATTGGGCTAAACAGGAGTTGACAAGTCACAGGTATAGAACAAGCCATAGTGGAGGCCAAGTCTTTGATGGATTTCCGACATGACAGGTATGACAAAAATAAAGGCAAGGAGTCGAAGGGTAGCAATGTAAAAGTTGGGGGAGTTCATGGAAAAAGTAAAGAGACCTACTTACAACGCCTTAAAACTCAAAATGCCAACAAGTCCGATTACAAGAAGTTGAGTGGCTGCCAAAGCTATGCCGAGAAGAAAGCACAAGTCGAGAAAAAGGGCTGCTACATATGCAGAGGTCCACACGGTTTCAAAAATTGTCCTGACTTGAAGTCTTAGTGCCATAGAGCATAAGCAAAAGGGGCAAAAGCAAGGACAGAGTTTGGGTGCAACACAGTTGTGTATGATAGGACTATGTAGACTATCAAGAAGCAATCTATCCAACCCAACGATGATGCAATCATTACGTGGATCTCACAATCAACAACAAGCTCGACCATGCACTGGTAGACACTAGAGAAACTCACAGCTTTGTGACCAAGGTCGCAACAAAAACACTAGAGTTGAAGCTCGCTCCAACTAACTCTTGTGTTAAGACTGTGAATGTTGAGGCTCAAAATGCTCATGGTGTAGCTAACGATGTTGGTGTCAAATTGGGAATTTGGAAGGGTATAACATTTTTTACCG
This sequence comes from Solanum etuberosum, assembly GCA_029582245.1. NCBI lineage: Eukaryota > Viridiplantae > Streptophyta > Magnoliopsida > Solanales > Solanaceae > Solanum > Solanum etuberosum. The sequence goes on from JAJONR010008066.1 coordinate 6,335, forward strand.
CCACTACGATGGATACCTGGAAGGCAGGTGTGGTCTGGAAACCAAGGTGGAAAGGGAGATCATTGATATAATCAAAGAAGTTTAGGGAAACAAATGTGTTGATTATATTAGAGGCTAGTGGGACTAGAGGAGGCATTGTCATAGTGTGGGACAAAAGAGTATGGAAAGGGAAAATTAGTAGTGTAGGCATGTACAGTGTCACCTGCAGTTTCACAGCAAAGTGCCAAGATGTAAATTGGCATCTCATAGGAGTTTATGCTCTAAATGCCAGGGAGGAGAGGAAAGAAACTTGGTGGGAGATTGGTGCAGCCAGGGGTCTACCTTGGGTCCTTTGTAAGGAATCCAGGCAAAGAAGCAAACGACCTCAAAATTGATGCAAACTTGATATCCAAAAGGCCTATGATCACTTGAACTGGATGTTTTGATATTGATGATGCGAAGGATGGGCTTTGGAGCCAACTGGATAAGATGGGTGAAATACTGCATTAGCACAGTAAAGTTTCCAATCCTAATAAACATGACCCCCAATGGATTTCTTTCCTCTCCAAAAGGGCTGAGACAAGGTGATCCTTATCACCTTTCCTCTTCATCCTAGCTATGGGAGCCAAAAGTAAATCAAAAGGGATATGGAATGGGGTGATAGAAAAATGTGAGAAAAAGTTGACCAATTGAAGGATTTAGTTCTATTATTGGGAGAGGGGGGGTAGATCGACCATGGTCAATAGTGTTTCGAATTCAATGCCTGTATAGATGATGTCAGTAGCCCCACCCCTTGACAATGTGATCAAGAGAATAGCCATGCTAAGAAGAAAAATATTTTGGTAAGGAAATGAAGACAAGAAAATTTGATCGGGTGAAATTGGAAGAGGTCATGAAAAGCAAAAAGGAAGGGAGAGTGGGGATCAAGTATGAAGATGCAAAACAAAAGCATAATGAGGAAGTGGTTATGGAAATTCACTACAGGAGAGAATATGTTGTTATGCAAAGTATGAAATGGAGAATATATGGATTACCAAAATGGTGACCACTCCTTATGGTTGTTGGAGATGAGTTAGGAATCGGTGGCCATTAATACTGTCCATAATAAACTTTAAGGTGGGAAATGGACTAAAAGTGGATAGCTCAGAGAACTTTGAAGCAGTTATTCCCTGATCTACACCTATTAAGCTTTCAGCAACAGGCCACAGTTGCAAAAATGTGGACATGTCAGGGTTGGAACCTTCAGCTCGAGAAATTTAAATGACTTGGAGGTGGAAAGGGTAGGTACCCTATACAACACCTTGGCCCCTTTCAACAACTTAACTGGGGAAGAAGACACTGCAATATGGAAGGTAGGCAACAAAGGAGTTTTCACTGTGAACTCCGCATTCCGAAATATCACATACAATGACAATTGTTTCACATGGCTGCTAACCCGAGAAGTAGTACTGACACCGGACAACATGAAGAAGAGGAAATACCATTTATGCTCCAGATGTTACTTATGTGAAGAACAAACAGAGACAGTCAACCATCTCTTTTTACACTGTAGACGGGAAGATCAGCTATGGAGACTATTCGTCTACTTGCAGAAAATCTCTTGGGTGAAACCAAGGAACATAGAAGGAGTGTTGAAGTGTTGGATTAGAGTTGGCAATGCTACAACAAATGAGGAAAGATGGAAGATTGTCCCAGCTTGTATATGGTGGACAGTGTGGAAAGAAAGGAATCAAAGATGTTTTGAGGAAAGCAGAGCAATTTATATAATTTTAAGATGAATTACCTGACTTTGTATTACTTTTGATGTGCACAAAAAGTGTTAGGACAGAATGAAGATATTTTAGAAGCTTTAGACCATTTGTAACAAAGAACAAATAGGCCTCCTAGATTGTAATACTTTTGGAAAGGGGGACTAAACTTTGATGTAGTATACCTGTGGATATATAGATGGAAAAGTTACCATGTCTCAAAAAAAAAAAAGATAATGCCTTGAAACTGATGGGCCTCTCTCTCCCTTTTAAAAAAAATAAAAGTACTCCATCTACTTTATTCTGGTACAAAGAAGTAAGGAAAAGAGAGACACAAGTTTCTCAAGAACAAGGAGATTAATCAATCGCTCAAGAGAATACCATGGATTCGGGTACTTCCCCGAGTAATGTACCATTTTTTGGATGTTATGTGAAAATCATTAAGTTCCACTATCCTAATGTCATGTATAGGGATTTGTATTAGTTTGTTTATGGTTTACTATCAATAATCCGTTAAAATCCTTACAAAATTTTACTGTTTCGCAAAGTCTTTATAACATGGTAAACAATCCATATTCTAGCTTCTTCATATGTCTAAATCTTATTTCAGGAACCTTATCTACCACTAAAATCTTCCAATAGATAACAAAAAATGCACAGAAAGCTCAATATATATTATCAATTCAATGATAATTCTCTTTGAAACGGCAGTTTAAAAAAATGCTAGAGTTTTGAACAATATCCTCACCTGCAATGGCGACAATGCAGACAAGAACCCATCGAAAGCTGAAGTGGAGGGCCAAACATCAGCTACAGCAGCTGAATCCTTATGTCCTTTAGGGAGCAACCTCTTGTAACTCTGAATGTACAAAAATACAACCAAATCAAACACATTAACACCAACAGAACCAATCTCGGAGGGCTTAGCGGTAACGAGAGGGTCAGAGACGGAGTGAAGAACACAGGCAATGGTTTCAAGGAGAAGTCGAGCTTGGTCAGGCGAGATCTGAAGGAACTCAGCAGTGGATTCCGGGTTAACACGGTAAGTTGATTCAGACGAAAGGGACAATAGCTTGTCCTTAATCGGACCTAGGGTTTGTGTTCCGTCGGTGAAAATTAGCTTTGGGATCGGTAATAGGCCGTGTTCGAATGGCTCTCTACGTGGGTGTATGTAAGCTGGGGAGGGGGATGGTGTTTCATCGGATTCTGCCATTGGTATTATGGGAAAGAAGAAGGGAAGGAAGAGAAAAGCTTTGGTAGAGTCAAAATGACAGTGATGGGAAGAATCTCAGGGAGAGAAGAAGAGCCCGCTTGGCCCGTACTTGAACGCGCGCGGTTTTATCCTGGCCAGTAGGTTTGAATGTTATTTTTGGTGTATTTTTGAGTGAACAATGCTCACATTTCCTTTTGTTTCCTATATCTATGCTCTCGTTGTCACGCCCCAAATTTTGGCCCACACGAACTGATATTTGGGGTCTTTAACTTGCTCAATCAAAACAGCTCTACATGATATATACTTGTACTTGAAACATATATGAAATAATATTGTCTTTAAGTTCATGTCATAAGAATCTAATATATCGAAAAAAACTAATGGAGTTTGCATAAGTGAACATTTAGACTCGTCTATCTGTGAAACCTCTAAATATTACATGAATAACAATGTTTACTAGAACAAGGTCTCGGCATAGCCATAAGCTAACAAAGCTGAATAAATAAAGATTATGCCACAAGATCAAGTGAGGCTCACCAAATGTTGAGTGTGGAAAACCTAGCGTGTAGCCCTGTCTTCCTGAAAATTTGAAATTATATCGTGAAATGCAGTGTCCGGACAATAGGATCGTAACTAAATGTGGAGTGGTACTTGTATCTAATAATATAGCATAAAATGGAACATAAGGAATACATGAAATAAAAGTGATCACTACTCCCTTCACAAGCTAGAGAGAGAAACTCTCTCCACTCTCTAAGAATTCTACCCCAATGGCTATATCACTAACCAACTTATCACAACCACTGAAACCCCCTGATGAGGCAAATATGGATATGGATAAAATATCCCCTGTTGCAATACAAATTCATTCAAAGAAGTGTTGATTTCCCCTGTCCCCTCAGAAGAAATCTAAGGTAAAAATAAATTCAACAAAAATTGGTGCACGGTTGCATAGTTGCGCCGAAGATTTAGAGAGACAAAAGTATCCTGAGGACCTATGTACAGATGGACTAGATGGAATCTCAGTATCTAATGAGGCTAAAATCAGAATTTACCAACCATGGACCTTCTCAGTTATAATCAAGTTACTGGGAAGAGAGTATCTCATCAATACCTTCGTAACAGATTAAAATCACTATGGAAAACATCGAAAGAGAAAGTATTAATTGATCTCGGTTATGACTATTACATAGTCAAATTCCTAAAATAAGAAAACATGATCCTAACTCTTCAAGGAGGTCCATGGTTTATCAAAGGATGTTACTTGTCCATCAAACGTTGGCAACCAAACTTTGTGGCATCAGAGGCCATGGAAACCAGTCCTCAATATGGTTACGACTACCCCAACTACCAACAGAATACTATGATCATACAATTCTAGCAAAGATTGGGAATAAGCTCGTCAAGTTAGTTAAAACAGACGTATGTACATCGACAACTCTTCGAGGTAGATATGGTTGAATCTGCATAGAGGTATTAGTAGAACAACCGGCGAAAACCCATATCCGTATTGGAAATTTGATTCAGAACATCATCTATGAAGGAGAAGGCATATTATGCCTTAGCTGTGGGAAGGTTGGGCACACAACACACTATTGTGGTTATATTAAACAAAACAACCACATCAAAGAGCCAACACCCATCAAAAAACGGACCAAACGGAGAACCACGAGGCTGCTGATGAACCGGATTACATACAACAAAGTCAATTTGAGACTCCGTGGTAGACAATATCATTCAAAAAGAAGCCCCTGCGACACCACATAACCAAAGTTGATGAAAGAGCGGAGAAAAGAACGAGTGGGTCCACTACAGCTCCAGAGCAGATAGGTATCCTAGTCAAGTTATTTGACGCTAAAACAGGTAAGTACCTTGAACAAGTTTTTAAATATAAATTTAAAGATATTCCGATTAGCTCGGGAAATATACCGAAACAAAAGTCAGAAATTGATAACTTACACCAGCCCCCTCGATCAATCTTGGGACCATATGGATTCTTTAAAAAAGTTAGAACGAGGAATCAATACAAATTCTAACGTCACAGACATCAACATGAGTGACGTCGAAATTACTAATTACAATAATTACTCCAAAAAAAATTGGATGCGGCAAAATTAGTTATACCCAACCCTAATAGGAACTCCTACTTGACCCCTAATACTACAAAGGGAAACCTAACCCCTATCCCTATCCCTATTTACCCTTACACAATTCATTAAATGAAGCTAGAGTACCCCACTCTCCCCCCCCCCCTCCCAAAAGGAAAACTTTCAGGAGAAGCTTCTCCAAACAGGCACCGCCACGTCAATCACTTTAGTGGAACCAAGTATTTCATACACGTGGACACGCCTCACACCATTCCTTTGGACAGCTATACTCCAGCTGTATTGGAGGTAGTCCAGGTGGACTTAAAAGATATAGCAAAAGAAAATATCCCCCATTTTCGTGCATTAACCTACCTTTCTAAGTTAGATACTAAAAGAACGGATATTGAATCTAATATTCCTAGTACTATTAACTCCCACCCACTAAATATAGTACATATTCCTATAGATTCCGTAAGTATTGAACTTCATCCTTTAAAATACAATGCCAAGACTTCCTCCACCAGTGTTGGTGCCAACATGATCGATGGAGAGCTTGAAGTTAGGACCAACAATGTAGCCTCAACGTCTCAGGTACCAACCACTACCTCATTACCTCAACTAGTACAAATATAAATGGTGAACTCGGAAGAAGTAGGGGAAACTCTAAAGCTAATGAGGGAAACAAAAACGCAAATCACAGTACTAAGAGAAATAAAAATAATGGTCTACAAAGGAAAATTCAAAAAGAAATTAATCCTCACTTGTCATCTGAATCTCTTAAAAAACTCGCTAGACATACGACAACCGGTAAACTCACAGTTAGGGAATTATGTGTTAGTTATGAATCCCACGTTGACGGAAGTAAGAGTGCAGGTAGGTCCGAGGAGGACCTTGCCACTAATGGTACCAAACAACATGATAAGATCAATGAACTTAATAATATGGAACTGTAGGGGAGGTAATGGTCCAGTTTTTAAGAGGAATTTTTTATCACTGTTAGATTGGCACAAACCTCCCTTAGTTGCTCTCTAAGAAAACAAAATGCAAAGTCATCAATATATTCCGGAAGACTTCCCATTCACTAGGATGATAGAAGTTCCAGCGGTCGGTAACTCAGGAGGTATTGTGGTACTTTGGTATGACACTATCTTGAAGCTGGACGAAATCACTACTACTACACAGGAAGTCCACGCCATCATCAAGGTACACAACTTAAATATTACTTGGCTATTTAGCTTTATTTATGCTAGCAGTCACAGGTACATGCGTAAAAATTTATGGAATAATTTGCGAAGTATTAAGAATAACTATGATGGTAAGTGGCTAATAGGTGGAGATTTTAACATACTCCTTCATAATTCGGAAAAGAAAGGGGATAACCCTCTTAATGCATCTAAAGTACGTGACTTCCAAGAAATAATTAACCACTATGAACTCATTGATATGGGGTTTAAGTGGAGCTGATATACATGGTTGAATAAAAGATTTAAGAAAACTAGCTTTATTTTCGAACGCCTGGATCAATTTTTAGCAAATAACGATTGGTTAGTGTGCTATCCAAATGCGCAAGTACAACACTTGCCCAAGACTCACTCCGATCACTGCCCTCTTCTAATGTCTCTGATCAGTAATCCTACTAGCATTAGGACCAGACCCTTTAGATTAGAAACAATGTGGACATCCCACCCGAACTTTATCAAAATTGTAGATCATGCTTGGAATAGGGATAAGAACCTACTGGGAGCAATGTCAAATTTTGAATGCGATGTTACCAGTTGGGCAAAAACAACCTTTGGCGATATATTCTGTGAAAAAAAAAGTTACTAAAAAGATTACAGGGTATACAAACCTCTCTGAAATATCCAGATAGTAACTTCCTACTAGATCTCGAAAATAGGCTAATTTTTTATTATAATGAAATTCTAAAAAGAGAAGAAGATTATTGGAAGCTTCGATCCAGAATAACTTGGCTTACCCAAGGTGATGCAAACACAAAATTCTTCCACACTACCACCCTAAAGCGACGGAGGAGAAACAAAATATCATCCTTACAAGTAGAAGATGGAAGTCTGATAAATAACCAATGAGACTTAATAGAATTCACAACCTCTTACTTCTTCAGGCAGTTTGGCACCAACCATAATCAGTCTACCCATAAATTCGAAACGCATGATCATAGCTTATCCCAAGAAGAGATCGCTATAGGAGACTCCCTAAGTGATGCTGAAATTACTAACACAGTCTTCTCCTTCCAGCCACATAAGGCACCTGGGCCAGACGGGATCCACCCCTTCTTCTACTAAAGATATTGGGGGATAGTAGGACCATCAGTAGTTTCCTTCTGTAAGAAAGCTTGGGCGGAGGAACACATTAATCCAGAAGTTAACACTACCAATGTGTGCTCATTCCAATAAAAAAAATGCTTCAAACCTAAAGGACTTTAGACTTATAAGCTTGTGTAATACAACTTACAAAATAATCACCAAAGTTGTGGTAATAGACTTAAACATGTATTGAACAAAATCATAGGCTCTTGTCAAGCAAACTTCCTAAAAAATAGGCAGGCTATTGATAACGTTATCATAGTTCAGGAAATAATCAATCACTTTATAAAATGAAAGGGCAGCATGGAAATATGATAATGAAAATATACCTAGAGAAGGCTTTCGACAAATTAGAATGGTCCTTTGTGAAATATACTTTACATTATTTCAACTTCCCTTTAAATATCATCAATCTCATTATGTCTTGTATTTCAGCTAGTAGGATTGCTATCTTGATAAATGGAGCAAGAACTAACTATTTTGAACCTAGTCGAGGAATTAGACAGGGCGGCCCCATGTCACCCTATATATTCATACTATGTATGAAAGTACTTTCGAGGAAAATTAATAGCGAGGTACTACATAAACTATGGAAACATGTACAGATCGCTGGAAAAGGGCTAGAATTATCTCACCTTTTCTTTGCGGATGACTTAGTACTGATAGGAAAAGCGGAGCTAGACACATGTATGTCCATAAAAAATACACTCATGGAATTACATGAGTGGTCAAAGTATAAACCACTCCAAATTTAAAATTTTATTCTTGAAAAATTGTGGAGGTACTCAAATACGCATGTTAACAGATACAATGGGGATCGAAAAAAGCAATAGTTTTGGGAAGTATTTAGGATTCCCAATCTTTCACCAAAAACCTACAACACACGACTTCCAATTCATTATAGATAACTTACAATCCAAGCTCGCTAGTTGGAAAGCAAAATTTGTTAACATGGCGGGAAGAACCACCCGATCTAAGTCGTCCCTTAATAACATTCCAACTTACATGATGCAGCTAGCTAATTTACCTGCTAACATAACAAAAGGGGTAGACCAAATTCAATGAAACTTTATATGGGGCTCCACGGATGTTAAAAATAAGATGCACCTCATCAACTGGGATTTAGTTACTAAGAGAAAACAAGAAGGTGGTTTAGGTGTTCAAAGGTGCAGCACCAAGAATAAAGCTATGCTAGCACAACTAGGGATGGCAATGGGGCGGTGCGGGGTGGGGCGGTTTGAGCTTAACCCGCAAAAATTTTAATCTGCCCCTCCCCGCCTCGCATAACAATTTTTTTTATTTTCAACCCGCCCCGCATAGACCTACGCCGCATAAACCTGTCCCACATTATTATTTTTAGTATTTTCATTTTCTAGTTAAATTTGATACTAAAAATATAATTCATAAAAATAAATTCATTTTTTCATTAAGTTGTATTAATTTAATAGGATAGTGACTTAAAAATTATTTTTAGAGGTCAATCGGGAAACATGTAAGAAATTGTATTATTTTTTATTGAACCATTTTCATTTACTATCTTGAATATTTTAGTAGCTTTAAAGAAATTATTTTAATAAATAATGTTTTATCACTCTTATAACATGTAAAAAGTTAAAATTAAGTTTGAACCCACATAAAATCACATATACCCGCAACCCGCCCCGCCCCGCATTAGTTTTAAAAAAACCCACTTCAATCCGCCTGCATCCCACCCGCCCTGCACAACCTTAAACCCGCTCCGCCCCGCATAGCCTTAAACCCACCCCACCCCACCCCACCCCGCACCCGCCCCGCCCCATTGCCATCCCTAAGCACGACTAGCGTGGAGACCCTTTAAGAACCCTAGGGCTCTATGGGCAAATACTATTCTTGTTGTTTACACCAAATCCAAGGGACTTCGAGATGATTCTATGCATAGGAAACGGATAAGCCCAATCTGAAAAAACATAATAAAAGGCTAGGAGAAGTGCAAAGAATGCATCCATGGGTTCCAAATTCTCCAACTCTACGGAACCTTCTTAGTGGCCCCCTTCCCTTTAAGGAATCAGAGAGGCTAGTCAATATAGCATCATCGTGGATGGGTTGTGGAACTTGGAAAATATACCTTACCCTCTTCCTTTAAGTGTGCGTCAAAAAATCAAACAAATAAATATTCCTAATATCTCGAACCCAGTAGACAAACCTACTTGGGCTATAACAATGAATGGAATATTCAGGACCTTATCCGTGTACCATAATATAAAGGGTAAAAATAACATTAATCAACCACCCTTAAAGATTTTAACTGGATCTGGAAACTCCAGTGCCCTAATATAATCAAGTTCTTCCTCTGGATAAGTTATTACAGGAGACTCTTGCCACCATCTAGACTCAATTGGGATCAACATTAGCGCAACATGTACTATTTGCGGGGAAATGGAGACTGATACACATATCTTCGTTAAATGCACTAAAGTTATCCAGTTCTGGGATAAGTTAGGTATGCTACAATTTCTACAACCTATTCTCGATGGTAGAGAAACAGATTGGCTTACTACCATTAGAAATATCAAGAAATTTAACATTCATAACAACATCGAATGGAAATATGCCTTTCCTTTTTATATATGGTGCATATGGTTGAACAGAAACCATAACTACCATAATGGAAAAAAATAGGACATCCTAACATCTACACCTCTAGATAAAGCTGTAGAATTCTACTATCTAGACAAGTAAGAAAAAAATAGCAGCAATGTAAAGACTAAACAGAAGTGGCTATCCCAGAGTTTGGCTTCAAGCTAAACACTGACGGCTCTTACAATTACTCTTCAAAAAAGGGGGACGCAGAAGGAGTAATACAAGATTGTAGGGGCTCTTGGATAGCAGGATTCTCAGCGAAAGTTAATGTTATTAATGCACTGCACTCAGAACTACTAGCCTTATTGCTAGGGCTTAGATTGGCATCAAAAATGTGTATCTCAACTATCCAAATCGATACAGACTCATCAGATATCATAAACATTATCTATAAATGTCATGACTCATTCACTACCACTATTTTGAATGCAGGGAGTTACTCTAGAAGCTGGGGAACCCACAGATCAGCCATAGCTACAGGGAGCATAATCAGGTGGCTGATATGCTAGCTAAAGAATCAGTAAAACTAACAGAGGACATAGATTTTATGGAATTGAAAGCGCCACCATTGTTTGTCTCAAAGACCATCAATGTTGATAATAAGGGAGCCACTTTTGATAGGCAGAACTTGCCCCTACTAGTATCAGATATTTTTAATTTTGTTGGTAACATAGCAAGTATTCCGTTTGATTGTAATGTTTCATGCCACCGGCCTTGTAAGAATGCATATTATATATAAGCAATTAAACACCATTTTCAACCCAAAAAAAAGAAGAAATAAAAGGACAATCAAAGCAATATTAATAATACATGGGAAAGAATCAAGTAATTCTATAATTAGATTGACCTCAACGTTTTGCATTATTAATCATAATGTATTTCTTTTTTGAGAGTTTCTTGGTTTATTGACATATCCATCATGTGAGCACATGTAGTCCAGTCTCAGTCCGACACACTAAGCATAAAATCATCAAGTTCATATATTTTAATAAAGTATCATAATATATCATTTATTATATTTTTATGGTGAGAACAATAAAATTCATAGGATAGACATATAATAGAAATCTAAGGATAACATAAGGAGTTCATGACATTTGTAGTAAGATACATGAATAAATTATAGCGTTTTCATACTTTAAACTCTAACTTATCTCTTAGAGAAAAATCTCTTGAGTGACTATTGCCTCTACTTTTTGCATTTAATTGAATAAAAGTGCAACCAAGTATATGAAATATCAGTTGCTGGAAACTTGGAGTGCTTGCTCTCACAAGAAGATGATAGTTGCATCAATATCGACAACATATACGTCAACAGGTCGACATGTCCACTTTCACATCTAAGGATATTTTGATGTGGTTTCTCTGTTTTAACAACCACGCGCTTTGAGATTTAATCTTTAGAACCATGTGAAAAAATCAGAGGGATACTACCTGCAAGCTTTGCCCCTGTATGTCAACCTTCAGCTTCTTGAAGTAGTTTCTTCTATTTGTTGAGCTCCATCTAATGCAGCACGCTTCGAATGTTCACTTTGGTTATAATAATAGTACTTAAACATCACATTGTTAATGTTGTAAACATTTTATCAACGAGAAGTTCAAGGTTCAATACCAACTCATTGGGCTGTGCACCGCACAAGCAACTCCCCACTAGTGTGTGTGTATATATATATATAATACAGTTTTTTTTAATATTCTACAAATCAATAATTGATACAAAGTTAATCATCACGTGATAATATATAATTTTTTATTAAATTAATATACTCTAATGTGAGCAAATTACAATTTAATATTATTCGCACATCCAACGAATATTGATTTAATTTTTTTAATATAAGTTTTACATTGTTAATGATTCTACATCAGTTACTTTTCATATTTCATATATTGATAAATAAATTTAAATATGTGAATGATGCATTATTATATCAAATAATAAATAAGTTAGTAATAATCTTTGTTTGATATTGAGGGCGTGAGAAAAGGATCAAAATTGTCCTTTATTTTTGAGTTAATAGTCAAATTAATCATTGTATTTTCACATGGAGCACTAATAGTCCTTAATGTTTCAAGAATTGGTGCACTTTTGGTATTTTCTCAAACATACGTCTAATGTTTAATGGCAACGTTTGTAGCCACGTGAGAAAGCCTCATTTGTTTTATACCATACCACTGTTTCCATTATTGCTAACCAGATATTCCCCATTCCTAATTCCATAACTTTGATTCTCATGTTAAATAAACAGAAAAAAAATAAAGAGATTGGTAATTTGATAACCCTCTTCTTTTCCTTTTTTATTTTTTTGTTCATCTTTCTTCAATGGAAGTCTCCGGCAAAAGTAAAATTCTCTTTTTCTTTGAAAAAGCAGTTCTCATCGTCATCAAGCCTTCAAGCTTAAACTATCTTTTGCTATTATTTTTTATTTTTTTGGTGTAATTTTTGTGGAAATCTTGTTATGTATTTGAGTGCAATTCTAGTGCAACTGTTTTGATGCAATTTTGGGGTTTGTTTTGCTGCTATTTTGGTGCAATTTTAATGTTGTTTTGGTGTTGTTTCAGTGTAGTAAATCTGGTACCGCTGTTTTTTCCAGTAATATTTTGAGGCTTTTATGGTGTCATTTTAATGTTTTTTCGTGTAGTTTTGGTACTTTTCTATTACTGTTTTGGTGCAATTCTAGTGTCATTTTAGTGTAAATCTAGTGCGCAACTATTTTGGTGAAATTCCATGCTGTTTAGGTGCACAAAAAATACCATTAAAAATTAAATGAATGTTTGAGAGAATATCAAAAGTGCACCAATTGTTGAAATATGGAGGATTATTAGTGTTACATATTAAATGATAAAGATTACTTTTGACTAGTGATAGCAAATGGGCGGGTTGAGTCAAATTTGAGTGGGTTAAAAATGGGCGAACATAAAATGGGTAACAATTCAACCTGCCCATATTTGATATGCGTAAAAATAGATTGAGTAACAAATGAGTAGGGTAAAGTACAAGCTTATCCATATTTACTCATATTTTCATGAGTAAATAGTACCCTACTTAAAAATTCAACATGGAGAAATATTTTAGTCTTTTTTTGGATGAAAAATGTTAAAATACTTTATATCCTATAACTTTTCAATATAAAATAAATTACATAATAACAAGGGTAAAATATTTTAATTTTAAAGTAAATGAATATTTAACTTTTAGGACTAAAACATGCTTAATACAATTTAAGCAATAGCAATACTAATACATGATTTTCTTATTTTTTACACTTTTATTTGTTATCGAATATAAAATTAAACAAATAAAAAATAGAATTATAATTAGCAAAAGAAATGTACATTTAAAATATATATTTTTTGGAGGGCCAAAGACTTCACCTTTTCAATTACAGGGAAGAATAATTAGTTTTATAGAAGAACATAAAAAAAAAAAAAGAAGTTACAATATTTGTTGTGATATCATTAATTTTGAGTGAATAAAAGTTGGAAGCTAATGAATATGGATATCAACCCATATTTTACCATATAAAAAAGGAAAAAAATACCTAAATACACATCTTATTTACCATAATCTCTAACATTCCCTACCATTTAAAAAATTCAAAAATTCCCTCTCGGATACATCACTCCCTCTCGCTGATACATCCGTATCTCCCTCTCGGATACATCCCTTCCTTCTCGAATAAATGCCTCCCTCTCTGATTCATTCCTTCCCTCTCGGATACATCCGTCCCTCCCTTCCCTATGTATCCGGATGTCTTATCTTCTCTCGGATACATCCCTCTCCTATATATCTGAATGTGTGCTAATATATCCGAAAGTTTAGTAATGTAATTAACTCTTAACATTATGAGATTTATATAAAGTATACTATAAAAGATCAGTCACCCAACCTATTAAAATATGAATGAATTGGACAAATTATCAAAATATGAGCTCATTTTACCGGCACTAATTTTTACTATTAACTCAAAGATAAAAGTAAACCAAAGTTTTTCTTGTATAATAAAATAATAAGTCACGCCGGTTTCTCCTCCGCCCATAGACCATAGTTGTTGTTTCTCTGCGCAAGATCCGATTCCCCAACATCCTATCGCTCTTTATCTTATATCACCCTTTCGCCTATCATACACCTTTTTTTGTACCCTATTTCTTTTTGTTAGTGAAATGTTGATTGCTTCAATGATTTATACTTTTGGCTTTTCACTTATGAATTTTTCTTGATTTTTAGGGGGGTGGAATTTGGATCAAATTTAGATAAAAGGGCGGGCGGGTTTACTTGGGATTTTAATTAATTCCTGGGCAGAGAACACACAATTTCATATAAAAATTGATACCTTTTTAGCTGAAAACTTATCTTATCTGGGTTTGAGGGTCTCAATAATTTTGATTGAAGAAGATGGTGACAGTGAATATTGGAATGCTCCATTATGTATTGGATCATGTATATGGTGCGTTTGTTCACAGAACAAAACTAAGCCCACCTTTCTTTTCAAGAGGATGGGGAGGTACAAAGCTTGAGCTTTTAGAGAAAATGATTAAGCAATTGTTCCCCGATGTTGAAGGACAGAATTGGCCTCCCACATTGGTCCAACCTGTTTGGAAAACTGTTTGGGAATCTCAAGCGGCTACTCTCAGAGAAGGTTTTTTTAGGACTCCTTGCGATGAACAGCTGCTTAGTGCATTGCCTCCAGAGAGTCACATTGCAAGGGTTGCTTTCCTCGCCCCCAAATATACCCCGCCTCATAAGACGGCCTGTGTCGTTCATCTTGCTGGTTATCTCTCTCTTCTTCCCTCATTATACTTTCTATTTTCTTCCTTCAACTAATTTGGGATTCAGGCCTATTTGATTGATAAATTCATATATTCTTTGTGATAGATGCTGATCTTTACATTTGGTTTCTGTTTTTGATTGATACCCAAATAGTAGGAGCAGTTTAATTTAATTCTATCTGCTTGTGCTATTTATATGAAGAAATGCTAGGTGTTTCAGTGTCTTCAAACATATATTCAAGTTAAAATATGTCAATGTTTGAGGGGATGATGTCATGATGTGGTGACAAGCCGACTTATAACTTCTTTTTTAATCAACCGACTCATGATTCTATTGCCACTGCCAAAAGATACATTTGAAGGTGGCTAGACCTTGCCTTCTTGAAAACAATGAGATACTGGTGAACCAGTCTTGACTATGAGCAAAAAAGTTAGTACATACAAGTGGCAATAGAGCTGTTGCTTCAAGGTGGATCATAGGTGAAAGCACCATGTTTTCTCCTGCTGACTTGGAAATATGGAAGCTTCCATCTATCAGTGTTAACAAGGCCTTTCATCTGTCTTGGCAAGGCATTAAAGTTAGAATAGATACCACTATTATCAGTGGTGTGGCTCAGGGATGCTAACTTGTCGGTAACTTTGTTGGCTTCCCTAAAGAAGTGGTTGGTAGTGACTTGGTTGGACTTCACCAAGAGCTTAATCTTATTGACAATGTCTTCAGTTTTCCAAGGGCTTGGCCATGCACCCTGAAATCTGAATACAGCTCTGCAACAGGAGGGAATCAGTTTCACCAAATACCATGTGGAGACCATTCTGGGTGCACCAATTGAGACCACAGAGAAATGATTCAGCTTCAGCCAGATTACAGTTCCCTCTTCCAAGTAGTAGAGAAAAAGCCATTGAAACGTGCCATCCTTGTCCCTCACCACCCCGCATCCTCCATAGTTCCCTTCAATACAAGAACCATCTGTATTAAGCTTTACAAAGGGACAGTGAGGTTTGATTCAAGAGACTGCAATAGAAATATTTTCCAGAAGTTTCAAGTCCATCAGTTGACAGATACCATTCCAATTATCAGGGATTGGATAGTTGAGAAACAGAGTTTAGTGAGCTGACTAATGTTGAGGTTAATAAGAGTAGTGGAACTGCTCTAAAAGAGATTTTCGTCATCATATTTAGCACTACATCTAGATCTCCATAACTCCCAAAGAATGATAGGTGGCATGATCTTAAAGAGTAAAGGAAGCTATGAAGTTTCTGCCTTTGAAGTTCCAGAAGGCATATACGATGTTTCTTAGGGAGGATCTCCTTTAATTGATGCCTAGCCCCGCTGCATAGTATTGGCAGATTTGTTCTGCAAAATGGCCAGAATAAAAAATGTGCTCAGCTGTTTCTCCTCTTGGTCTTCTACCAATTACGCGGCAGCAGCAACATATGGACACCAGGTTAATACCAAACCCTTGCCACCCTGTCATCTCCTGGGAGTCTGTTCTGAACCTTGCCACCCTTTCATCTACTACCTGTTCCAGGGCAGCCACAAATGAATCTTGTGTCTTGTTGGGTCAAAAGGAGTCAACCTGAATGTACTGCATTATATAAAGCTCCCTTATATTGTATTATCCTTTAGCCAACTCCTATATATTTTCTAACCAATACCAGCTTTCTGTACAGATACAGGAACCGCCATCTGCTAAGATTTCAACAAACCCTTGAATGACGAGGCAAAACTTACCGTAGCTTTCTAACAAAGCAATTTTCAATTGAAGAAACTATTTTTATCCTTTTCTTTGTCACAATATAGTCCTACTATTATGTAATAATATTCCTTTCTTTATCATCTGCTGATTGGATTGATTTCAAATAGAAGATATAGCTGCTTCCAAACAGATGAATCACGGCTATGCAAAAATTATTCAATATTTAAAAACAAAAAGAGAATAAATGACCAAACTTTTTAGGTTTATCTTACATATCCAGAACTGTTGTAAATGCATTGCTGATAATATCATTATCCTAACCAAACTCTGCCTTTGCACTGTTGAGTTCTTATTTTTTTAGTTTTCCATCTGCAGGTACGGGAGATCATACTTTTGAGCGAAGATTGCGTCTTGGCGGTCCATTATTGAAGGAAAATATAGCAACTATGGTGCTTGAGAGGTAACCATTAATTCCACAGAGTAATGTCTTAGTTTTTTTTTGTTTTAAACTTTTTGGTTCTTTGAATATACATTTCTCTTATTCTAATATCCTTCCATGTTCTGCAGCCCTTTCTATGGAAAAAGACGTCCATTGCTACAGCGTGGGTCAAAGCTGTTATGTGTTAGTGACCTTCTGCTATTAGGACGAGCCACCATTGAAGAGGCCCGTAGTCTTTTACATTGGTTGGACTGTGAAGCGGGTTTCGGAAAGATGGGTATATGTGGACTTAGCATGGGTAAGGCATAAGCCTCCACTGAAATTTCTAGCTTTTATGATTTGTAAAACCCAAATCACCATCTTTTTATGCATTTAAAGATGAATGTATCATTTGGTCCTTTGAACAATTCAACCTAGTTTGACTCGTTGATCCAGTTTGAAAAATATTATTTTGTTTTTTTGTCAGTGATGGTGTGTGAAATAGATAATTAAGATCTTTAGTGGTTTAAGTTTTATGTGTGCAGTGTATTTGAACAGTTGAAACTGATCCTATTAGAAAAAAGTCTAAAAACTTTGTATGTGTTGGGAAAAAAATTAGAGTCACAGTAAATTGAAGCTGTCAAAAGAATTGTTGTTGAGGAGATGGTAGAATAGGCTATGCAGTCGCTGCAGGAAGAATAAGAAAGAACCTTCCTCTTTTTTGGATAATTGCATGTTATGCCGTATGACCTGTTAATTATCAAAAACAAAGATATAACTGTTTTCCTCATTGGTTTCTTAAATTTAGCTATTAGGTTCCCTCTACTTTTAGATGTATACTATTATCTGAAATAAAGGAGAAGATTGCAAAAGGATACCAACATGTGTATCCAACCATTGTGCACATGAATATAGTTTATCTAGTACGTATTAGACAGAACATGCATAAAATTCATGTCTTTTAAGGAAATTTTCCTTCTGTTAAAATTTGTTTTTTCTTCGATGATATCTAGGAGGAGTACATGCTGCTATGGTTGGTTCATTGCACCCAACACCTATTGCTACACTCCCTTTTCTCTCTCCACATTCTGCTGTTGTGGCATTCTGTGAAGGGGTACTAAAGCATGCCACTGCATGGGAAGCACTGAGAGATGATCTTTCCGTGCATGAGGCTTCAATGACTCTTGAGGAAGTGAAAGAACGGATGCGAAATGTGTTGTCTCTCACCGATGTTACACGGTTTCCAATCCCAAAAGATCCCAGTGCTGTAATATTTGTTGCCGCCACAGTAAGTGCTAGATCTCACTCTTTGCATGGTATTGTTTACTTGAGGAGGGCCTGGAGCATTTTGGTTGCTCCTTCTGACTCCGATTGATGTGTAATTCCATATCAAGCATGTTTATTCCTGCCAATCAAATGTCTATTCTCACCATTGCTCCGTGACACTTATTTGTCATGTCGGTAACCAAACTAATCTTTGTTTAGTAGCAGAAATACTATTTTTCTTTTGAAATATTAGCAAAACCAGTGTCGAACCAACTTTTTGGATTCCACATTTTTTTCATCTGTGTGAGCAGTGGGGCAGAGTTTCTTTCCAGTAGAGTATAATTTTCTGTTCAGCAGTTTGATCTAAAACCATATCAGGTTGTTTCCTAATAGAGAAGGACTTCTCTATTACTCTTAAGTTGCTCGGACTCTTCACTTTTGGTGCCGCACCCGTGTCGACACGGCAGGGGTGTGGGTGTGGGATCCGTGTCCGATTTGGTCAACGGATTTTGGGTACTTTGACCAAAATCGATGGGGAAAGTCTGGACAATTTTAATTATTCCTGTAATCAATACAAAAGCTAAGGTGAAATTGAAGGAAATGAATTACCTTTTATATAGAAATTTCTATGTCACTCGTTTTCCTTTAATCTCCTTCCAGGATTCTCCTCAAGTTCTCCACATAATATCTCATAATCTAGGTTTTATAACTCTATTTTTAGATATTTTAATTAGTTTTAGGCGAATCCCGCACCCGTATCCATACATGGATCCATATCCCTGAATCTTAAAAATTAGATCATGAAGGATCCGACCTCTAGATCCGCACCCGTACCCGAGTCCGAGCAACTTAGCTATTACTTAATGTAAAGGAAGTATGCAAGCTTAATATGTCATCTTAATCATTTTTTTGCCTTGAAGATCATACCCCTGTGATAATGGTACAGTCTAAGATAAGATGACCACGGTGGAAAGGTCAATCGGGTTGCTTATAGTATGTAAACTTAATATGTCATCTTGATCTTTTTCCGCTTTGAAGATCATACCCCTATGATAATGATAGAGTCTAAGATGGCCATGGTGAAAAGGTGTTTCGGCTTGCTATTTAGAGCGCCAATAGGTAGATTCTTCTTTGTTATGGAACCATATATAAGAATTGAGACTTCCATCTCATGAGGCTCCTTCCCGAGCTACCTTGTCGGCTTTTGCATTAAACCACTATTTATGCAAGCACTTTGAGACTTCACAATCATTTGATTTAGTGGTGTTGTGCTCTGGTGCGATCTTGAATGCCCATTGAGCTTCCTCATTTTGAAGTTGAGGGTATGAGATTACAGGTCTAGAACTGCCTTCCTCTCTTGAAGAGCCATACCTTCAAAGATGAAAAGTGTCTCTTTATTGTTCCAGTCTAATTTTATATTATGATCTCAAATCTCAATCACACATATGGCTCCGATTGAATAACAAACATGAAATAACCCTAAGGGGTCGTTTGGTAGATGGATAAAAAACAAGTTATCCATGTATTACTTTTTGTATAACTTATACGACGTTTGGTAGGTGGATAGGAAATAAGTTATTCATGTATAAAATTAATACGACGTTTGGTTGACAATTTTAAAACCCACATAACTAATATATGTATAAGTTATGAGAGAATGTATGTATTATTTTATGCAGGATGGAAGGTGGAATAACTAATACATGTATAACTAAGACATGAATAACTTATCCCTACATAACTAATACTTGCATAAAATAATTCATGGATTTACTCATAATTAATTCCTACATTACTAATACCCGCATGACTACCAAATGACCCCTAACTACTCTATATTACCTTGTCTGGAAAAAGCTCTACATAATAACCTCTATACTTAAAAAGGAAACTTTTGAATGTAACGTGGAGCTGATTACATAGCTTTGTGATAGTTGAATAGAAAAAACAATAAAAATACTCTAGTCTTCTAACTGATATGAAGCTACTGGTGGAAATCATTTAAACTTCATACATCCAGTGAACTTACATATACGGGAGCAATGCAGGCAAACATTCATTGCTTTTATCTAAATATAGTTCATAGCTCTCATTTAATTATTGATCAAGGGTTTGTAACCAAAGGAAATCTCATGAACCGTTCTTTTTTCAGGATGATGGCTATATTCCAAGGCACTCAGTGCTAGAACTTGAAAAAGCTTGGCCTGGCTCAGAAGTTAGATGGGTTAGAGGAGGGCATGTATCGTCCTTGCTTCTCCACAATGGTGCATTTCGCAGGGCGATAGTGGATGGTCTTAACAGACTACAATGGAAGGAGTCACCTCTGTGACATTGCCATATTTGTGAATAACACACCATGTAATTATTATGTGTTCTTCTTCGTCACTAATTCTCATTGAAATTGATAGTTGATACACTGGGCCACAGTTGATATTATTAAGCATTTGCTGGAAAATGAAAAGGTGCTGGAAAAGCTTTCATTCTTTGCTTCTCCGTGTTGTTGTGTTACTTCAAAGTACAGTCTTTGTTGAGAGCTGTCAAACAAATAAGGTATCATTGGTGAAATTTCCACCTTTAATTTTTATCTAATACTTGCTGAACTATATTTGTATGGTAGTAGTTTCCTTTTTAATATTTGTTGTTATACTTGTTTTATACAATTTTCTTTCCTTACTTTCTTGTGTCGAATATATTTCTTTTGAGGTGAGGGTTTATCATTCTCTATCTTGCAAAGGTAGAGTTAAGATCTGCATATACTTTATCCTCTGTAGACTTTACTTGTGGGATTACACAAGATATATTGTTGTAGTTCCTTTTAATTAGGTATGCCAGTGTATCATTTGTGCTACCCGAAGTTTGTATTAGGGCATCTCAAACCTTATACTTTATTTTACTCTCTAAATATAGAGTTCTCTATTTTTTCCAGACAATCAATTCCAATTTAATTCTCTATTTTACTCTCTAAAAAATATCTTTTTTTCTCTCCTCAATATTATATTATCAATAATAATAATAGTCCGCGCGGTCATCCAGATCTAGTTCGAAATAATTATCAGAAATAAAAATATACTAGATTTTTATTTAATCATGGCTGTATGGAACAAACTTTTACCTGAGCAAGGGGTTTATCAACCTTTTGACAATATTAATCTACTAGCCGTTCTAACAATGAAAAAGGCTGCCCTTCATTCTATTCTTTACGGGACTTACAACATCATTGCTCGCTAGATAGGCTTAACATTGTCAAAATTAGATTTACCAGCCTTCTCGGAACCAAGCCAAAATTATGATAAAAATCTCGAACATTTTAATTAAGTCTGAATTCTTTACGAAGAACTGTTTTAGATCATTACTTATCCAGCATAGATATAAGATAATTAGCCGGACATAGTCACGGCTCAGGAGAAATCAATAATTTCAGAGAAATAAAAATTACCTTTTGTATTGCCGAAGCCAAACCTTACAATCTTTATTTATCAAACAGAGTTTTTACAAAGAAGGGGGGGGGGGGG
>JAJONR010008067.1:0-30222 GCA_029582245.1 Solanum etuberosum
ACATATAGTCACTTTAACTCACACCAACCGATTGTTGAGTAATAAATTTGTTCTCTTCATTTACTCCAACACCTAATTTATTACTTCTACCGTTTTGTATTTAATACAACTCAAAGTAACAATGTTGGTTCGTCTTCTTGGTCACATGATCGAGAAATGCAAGTTCAACGTGAGGAAATTGTTCGTACTATGTGGGAGGATTATATTAAAGACTAGTACACTACAATTTATGTTCAATTTTTTTTATTGAATTAAAGTTAGATGAAACAGTTACTTAAGTGGAGAAGAAATAACTTTGTAATAATTTATTATGTGATTTTATAAATTTTTGTTTATTTGGTAAGATTGAATAAACAATTGGGGCTATTTTAATAGTTTTACAACTTATGTGATTCTTATGTTTATTAGAAAATATACAACACAAAAATTTCATATCGCATGTCCAAACAAAACTTCAATTTCATCTCATAATTCCATACTATGATATCATATCATGATACCATATCACATGACCAAACTGGCTAATTAAAATGGTATCATTTTTATAAAAATAAAAAAATTAAGGTAGAAGTTAAAAACAAAAAAAAAGAAAAAAAGAAGAGAAAATAGAATTATTTCAGGTTTTCATGATTAAACACTTCAAAATAAAGTGAATATGTGGTGGAATTCGTCCTTTATACTCCCAAGTAAAATTTGGGGAATTTGGGAATTTTTTTTATGATGGTTGAGTTACGACCAACAATAGTTGTATGAGGGCACAATTTGCTTTTGACAAGTGTATTTGTGGGTCCCTTTCCTTGTCACACTTTTTCTCTCACTCTTCCATTTTCTCAAATTTTAGTTTGTTCTTCATTTGCATTTTTTTAATTTTATTTCTGCACCCTTTTTTTACCAACATTCCTACATATCTTTTTTTTTTTTTAAAGTCCTACCTTTCGGTGCAAAAAAAAAAAGTATTTATATTACTATTAATTTTTGTAACATCAGAAAAAATTGAATATTTAAAAATTTCATTTCATATCTTAAAACATCAAGTATAAAGAAGATTCAAAGAGAAAATTTCGAACAAGAAACACAAAATTAATATTAGCAATAATATATTACCGTATTGATGCCAAGCAAATAAAGAATTTAACAAATATAAAAAAGAATAAAAGATAATTGGGTGCTTAATATCATTAACATATTATTATAAATATTAAGAATTCAGATATATGAAGTGGTTATAAAATAAATTTAATAATTAAGAATTGAGTAATTAAGATTGAAACCCAAAAAATAAATTATGACCAAAATTTAAATAATTAAAATTAGATTGTATATTTAAGTGTAATAACTAAGGTCAGTTGAATTTTAGTAGTTCAATTAGTTGACTATATGAATTTATACTTTGTTGGTGAGAGTTCGATTTATTTTTTAGTTTCACTATCATTAATTTCATCCAAAAAAATTGAATTTAAATTTTACATATTATTTTCTTAAAAAAATCCAATGAATTTAAATTAAAATTACGTTAAGAGAAAAGATTAAAATTGAAGGAGGGAAAAAGTAAGAAATTGAAATAGATAAAATAGTAGCCAGTGGGTCCCAGAATATACAAAAGAGGCCATCATACAACTGACAATAAGTGTGCCTGGTACAAAATAAAAATTTTCGGGAATCTGGTAAAACATAAATAAGGGTAAAACTGTCATTAAACGTCAGCAATTTAGGGCTTATGAACTGGTTCTGAAACAGCAAAAGGGTTTACGCCATAGCCAGAGAGATTGAAGGAAGGATGTTTGCGACAGCGATAAGGTTGGTAGGGAGGAAACCAAAACCAAAGATGAAACCCATTAAGCTTAAAACTCCACCCGAGCAGACACAAACCATCACTAGAACCATCTTCGATATAGTCAAGGAGCATGGACCTCTCAATATTGCCGACACCTGGGATCGTGTAAAGGTACCTCTCTACATTCTCTAATTCCAATTCACCATTCTATATATATTTCCTTTTCATAAAAAAAAAATTTGAATCGCAGAGTGAATACATTTGAATCATTCATATAATTAGCTTTGGATTGAGATTTAGTTGATTTGTTGCCTCACTGGTAATCTTAGATTCTGGAATGGACTTTGGTACAGTGTTGAATGAACTGAAATAAATGAAAAGTTTTACCCTTTTCTCTAATCTTTTCATTTTCCAGATTGTTTTACTTTTCCTATACATCTGCCTGGACATCTAAGGTGGTGTTTGGGAGACTTGTTGAGATATTAACAAAACTACAGATTTTGCAAAAACTTGATTGCCTCTGGTTAGAATTGAAATGAACGGACAATTGTTGCCCATCAGTATAATAGTTCAAAATAGTATCCTTCCAATGCCTCTTTCCAAAGGGTTAACACTAGCCTTTTTGTTAGATGATTGTATTGAAAACTGTAGTGATATTTTCACGGTTGAAATCAATAAGTTGATTGTTGAGGTCCAGTTCTTAATTTGCATCAGTTGATTTATGCTTAATCAAGCTAAACAGGTTCATGTATCAGCTTGAACTTTTTCATCTGAAATCGACGCACACAAAGTTATGCTTGAAAGATGCTTCAATATTCTACTCTTTTTTTCCCCAAGTTTATGAAGTTGGAAAAGCATAGAAATAAAGATTTCTTCCATGGTGCTCCTATGCACAATGATGTTTGACTTTAGTTCTACATCATTCTCTTATTTTTGATAGTTTGAGCGGTGACTTTGTAGCTAATAGGTATAGACTTCACAGACTTTCATGCTCTTGATCTCGTAAGCAACACCAGATCTTAGCAGCTTCACAAGTCTCTTCTCAGCAGCTCATCTTGTCATCTGTTACCCTTGTTTTCTTTAAGATCCATTCTTCTCTAAGCATCTCCAGCCTTGTATTTTATCATCCTTTGTGAAATGAACTTGACAAATTGCGGGCTGTTGCAAACTCTTCTAGGTGTTGGAAATATATGATGCATGCAAAGAGCAAGTTGACCGTTAAATTTAGGGAATATCTCTAGCATCTAATTCACCATATCAAGAACAATCAGTTGCTATATAACAAATAACAGGTGTTTTTTTCTCCTTTCTATTTGTGGTGGAAATTTGAGGGTTTTGAGTCTTTCTTTTTCAGCTGCTGTACTTTTTCCGAGCACAGAGTATAAACATTTTTTCTATTTCTCATGAACCCTTGGTACTTAACTCTGAGAACTCTAGGCTGTTCTTTGCTAACTGTTTTTCCATGTAAAACTTCAGGATGTTGGCTTGAGAGGCTTGACAAGCAAAGGGCACATGAAGATAGTTTTAAGATGGATGAGGGAAAGACAAAAGCTTAAACTTATATGCAATCATGTAGGGCCCCAGAAGAAATTTCTGTATACGACATGGTTCACAAATCCAAATACAATGCATACAAAGCCAGGAACCGATACTTCCTCACCAAATACAAAGCAGATATTGTCAGGAAGTGATATTTCCCGGCCAAAGTCATCATAAACCCTATAACATGGTGTCTGATTATGAACCAAGGATTTAACGGAGCTTTCTATCCTTGAGTAGTTTATTGTATTTCAAGTATCGCACTATTTTGCTGCGGTTATTGTTCTTTCTTGTAGACTTTACATTGCTTTTCTTATTAACTGATATGCTTTATTTTGGCTTGATGCACTTGAGCCGAGAGCCTTTCGGAAATAGCCTCTCTAACTCCACGAGGTAGTGGTTATGTCTACAAAACAAATGGTGATTTGAGTAGAGCTGAAACAAAGCAACATTGATCTTGAAATAAGCTCTCAAAACTAGAATGTGATCGACAACTTTGAGGCTTTTGGTAATTTGTTACTTCTTTTTTAATTTCCTGTGCAAGTTGAAAAAATATACTTGTGTTTTATAACTCTCAGTTCAGATATGAAGGAAAACAAAAGTTGTCTGGTTAAACTCTAGTTTGCCCAGGTTTTAAGAAAAATCAGTTGCTTGATGATTGAAACACTACCAACAATTGATATCTTCTGGTCCTGTCATATGTTTTATGCACATTTTTACCATCTGCAGTCTGCCTTTGTTCGATAGCTCTCATCAAAGAGTGAATCATGGTTCATTTTACCATGTACAGTGTCTCTTAAATTCTTTCACGTCTCAGGATGAAACTTGGTTTTATTGTGCATATGGCTGGATCATCTTAATTGTCTTTAGTACTTCCTTGCCAAAGACCGTTTTGGCAGATAATTGGTGCATGAAATGTTTATTCAGTGTATGAAGGGTTGATCAGTAGTTCAAAAACAAAAGATAGAGAACTGTTTCAAGTAGAGCAGAGTAATTATACTCGTTTGGAAAAGCGGAAGTTTTACTGCTTAACAGAAATCAAAGGCAATTGAAAAAGTGGACAAAACAAGTGTCAACAAATTCAATATGGTCATTCTACCGTCCCTAGATTTCACTTGTGGGATTACACTGGTATGTTGTTGATATCAAATAGACGATTAATATTTATCACATCCCTTCTTGTCAATGTTCAGCCGATTTGAAAAGCAATTTCTTGGGTTCCAAATGGCATGTTGTCCCATTCATTCCAGAGCTTAAAATTCATAAATTTTGCTTGAACAACTTGTTCCACACTGCCAGCTTTGCTGCAAATGTTGCAAAAGGACAGTTGGTTAATGATGAGAAAATGGAGAAACAATTGTCTTCAACCAGATTGTCATTGTTCTAGTAAAGAATAAATTGGGCATACAGATGAATCTGTTGATCTTTGACATGAATGGAGCAGAAAAGCTTGCTTGTGGAATAATATATACAATATTACATAAGTATAAATATAAAAACAGAGCAGGTGCTGCTCCAACATTGAGATTTTGAGTACTTTTTATATTTCATGAATCCACGTCATTTCACCCCAAAGCAAATGGATGTGTTGTTAACCAGATGAGTCCGGAGCCAAAAGAGCAAAACAATTGAGTGAAATTTTTAAAAGGACAACAAAAAATAAGGTTAAACCAAAAGGACAACATTTAGACGGAAGGGTAACTCCATGAAATTTTAGGTGGGAAGGCGCAGTGTCCCATGTGTCTTACAAGGCGCAAAGCGACAATGTACTTGTAAGTCACAGGGCTGCTTGCGCCTTGTAAGGCACATGGAGCCTGCGCCTTGCTTTCTAATTTTTGTCTGAAGCTGTTCAACTAAGGCGCATGAATATTATTCAATTTTACACCTTTTTGGATGGTTCTTATTTATTGTATTG
This sequence comes from Solanum etuberosum, assembly GCA_029582245.1. Taxonomy (NCBI): domain Eukaryota; kingdom Viridiplantae; phylum Streptophyta; class Magnoliopsida; order Solanales; family Solanaceae; genus Solanum; species Solanum etuberosum. Next base: position 5,229 of record JAJONR010008067.1, read on the forward strand.
TATTACTACTCATTATAGTATGTTTATTTTGATTGTAACTTAAATTTTATTATATCATATGTATTACTATCTTAATATTTTATTCTTATTTTTCTTGAAGGTTAATCATTCAAAATGTTAATGTGTGATATTATATAACGACAAAGAATAATACAATCTATTCAAACATTGTATTTATTTAAACAGTATAATACAATACGATTCATTAATACATAACAACCTATCCAAACATATTTCGAAAATTAAATATATATTTTTTACATACTAAAAACTAAAAAGTAAAACATATAACTTACCTAGAATATATGAGAGTCATAGTAAAAGAGCAATTTTAATCTCTCAAATTATAACAATCTAATATAAATTGAAGTAAAATGAATATACAAGTGAAAATATTAAATAATATAAATATATTTTATAAATATTTTACATTACATTTTAATTTTTTTTAAAAATAATATAAATTATTATGTAATAATTGAATTTACCGTCCATTTAACAAGACTTTTAACTACTATACATTTTCTAAGAGAATAATTTTGGAAATAATCAAAAGAGTTATAGCAGAAAGTAGCATTTCTATTTATGTCCTTAAATATTTTTCTTAAGAAGTGTCATACTCCAACAATTTACTTAATATGAACTAGAGGGACTGACAGAGTCATGCATATATTGATAGTATTATTTAAAAATTAAAAATCAATCCATTTAAAAAGTAAACCGTACATATCATGCAAAAAAATAGTTCTACTTATTTTCTTTAAAATATTTTTCAAAAATCTTAAAAATATTAAACAAACACACTACAATATTTCTACTTATTTTCTTTAAAAATTTAAAGTAAAATCTAAAGGAATGTAAAAAAAATAATATTAAAAGAAGGCAAACTATGCGCCTTAGTTGTTTGCTTCTGACGAAAATTAGAAAGCAAGGTGCAAGCAGCTTTGTGACTTACAAGTACATTGTCGCCTGCGCCTTCCCGGATAAAATTTTACGGAGTTATCCTTTTAGTTTCAACCTTAATTTTTGTTGTCCTTTTGGAAATTTCACTCAATTTTTTTGCCCTTTTGGCTCCGAACCCTCAACCAAATCATGGATGTCATTCTATCATAAATTAGTGTTATAACTTTTGATTAAAGATTTACCCCTACAAAATATATTATGGAGTTTGGTTAGGAGGCGCCTAGGCTAATTCACACACATTATTTTTACTTTAATTATACAAAAGAATTTTAATTCATCTTTATTTGTTTTAATCAGAAATAATTTTATTACAAAGAGCTTGTTTAGTCAAGTGGCTAAAAACTGTTTATTTTAAAAAATATTTTTAACTTTTATTTATTTTATTTCCTGATATCCTTGATCAACTTTACAAAGGTTTAAAAAATATAGCTAAATAAGCTGTTAAGGTACAATCAATCATTTGTAATGCATTGAGAATGATTTAAAATTTTATAACCAAATCAATCATCATATTGCACTTGGTAAAGAACATGTCTCTGCTTCACTTTGTGAAAAAACTACTATAATTTCATAACTACCAACTCCATTTGTAACAACACACCCCATTCATTGAACTACATATATTCCCACAGCTTTTATAATCACAACCAACAAAATAGGCATTTGCGATGGACAACTTCTATCACTAATCCACAACAATTTATTTCTAATCTCATTTAAAGACGGATTAAAATCATACTAGATATGGGCTATTTAGCTACAAATCAATAAAATAAATTTCATAGTTAATTTTTGTTTTTTTTAATAGTGGACACAAGGATGCCATACATGTGATTCATATAATTTTTTAGCCACCTTTGCCACTACTTTCCCTCTAGTACGAGGGATTTAACATTATATACATTGATATTAAAAAAAAGTTAATTTTCATTTAATTACACACTATAATTTTCCTACAAAGAGAATTCAATTGAACCCTTTCAAAACCAGGTATACTAAAAAAGAAAGAAGCTGAATTTGTAGAATTGTGGGTTCTATAATCCACAAAATTATACTATTAAATATAGGCTCTGATCCATTAATGTTTATAAAAATTGCTGGCTCCTAACCTCTATTATTTTAAAAAAAAATAAGAAATAGATGATTTTTCTCCTTTTTCACTCGTTTTCACTAATTTTTTTTTGGAAAAGGGTAAAAAATGCCCTTAAACTATGCGAAATGAACAAAAATGCTCTCCGTTTATAGTTTGACTCAAAAATGACTTTGTCGTCAATACTTTGGTTCAAAAATGCGCTTATAATCAATACTTTGGTCCAGAAATGCCCATATAGTTACTAAATGAGTAAAAAAAAGCCCTTTTCCGAATAAATATATTATTTCTTTTCTTTTTCATCACATCTTCTTCCTAATTAAAATATTATTAAAGAATCCTATTCTTGTGTTCTTTTTTTAAAATCACTTTAATAAATAAAAATGTAGGAAATAATTTTTTTCTTCTTAATCTCATTTTATAAATTAAAATAGAATAACTTCATGTACCCTTTCAACGAATAATATGTGTCATATATATAAGATCATTGTATATCCATTATTAATTTTTATTTATATAACGATAAAAAACAATTATAATAAATAAGAATTTTTTTTTGAATTGAAGTAGGATAAATATTTGCTAATTTTTTAAACATATTATTAGAAAAAAATGTGTTAAAAAGAAAATAAATAATATATTTATTTGGAAAATGACCATTTTTGACCCATTAAATAACAATAAGGGCATTTTTGGAACAAAGTATTGACGGCAATGATAATTTTGGACCAAACCATAAACGGAAAATATTTTTGTTCATTTAACAAAGTTTAAAGACATTTTTTGACCAAACCATTCGTAACGAACGACATTCTGGTTCATTTCACATAGTCTAAGACATTTTTGACCTTTTACCAAAATACCCTTTTATTAATAGTCCACTATACTCGGTTGCTCTTATTTCTTCTCAAGGTTTTGTTGAAATTTTTGACATTATTTGTCAGCTGTAGAATTTGAATTTGAGTTTAATATTTTGGCCAGAAATTTGTTGATTTCTTCAAGTTTTGGATAATCTACTGATGTAAGGTCTTTTCCTTTCTGATTCTTTAATTTTGCTCTTCAAATTGTAATTTATATTTTCTTTCAACTTGTATTCATTTGTGTTTTTATTCTCTAGCGATCCTAATTTCTTTTGTATGTATGTGGGTTTTTGTTTTGGTATATTAATGAATTTTGAGAATAGTTTTGAATTGTGGTTCTATAATCTCAGCTATTTGAAGTATAATTTTAAAGTGTGGTTCTTCTGGTTCCCGAATTTCTTATTCGACTCTGATAAGTTGTTGTCTTGGCCTAGGGTTTCTGCCTGGACTTGTTTATGTGCTCTGCTCGAAATGACTCTACTTGGCAATGATGAGTTGAGATAGAAAATGGAGGATAAAAAGAGTGAGTGAAAATTTTGAATGTTGAAAATGGAGTAGAGAAAACAAATTGTTGATTCCTGTTTCCTAGATATTTTGTAGCTTTTCAGCTCTATTGGTTGTTAAATGCTATTGAACCAGTCGTTACTTGATTCGCTTTTCTGTTTCCCATTTATGAACTTAACATTCTGTCTCTCATTCAGTTGTATGGTGGTTCATATACTCGAGAAGAGATAAATGCAATTACGATTGAAATCATGTCTAAAACACTACACAAATAAATCTAGTTGTTGAGGAGAAAGATAATTAAAGGATCAATAAATTCAACACAACACAATTCTCTATTTATGCCTAAAACACTTGCTGTTATTGATAACAATTAAGTGTCTTTGAATAGAGATAATGGTTAGGCCTTGTTCAATCATTTAATCATGTATGGTTATTGCTAATCTACCATTCCAATCTTATCTTAGATAGTCTGGAACATGCGTATTCAGAAAGTTGTTCCATTTATTGCTCTAAATAAATTAATGACACAGTGCCATATACCTGGAGAGCATCAATAAAATCAGAGTCAACATCTGTGACAGTCCACTGATCAAAAGGTGGTGTTGTTGTCTTTGCCATGGGTGCTGGTCCTTTAGGATTAGGCTCCGAGATTTCATTGACTACCAAACCAATGCCACCTCTGGAAGGAGGAAGGGTGTAAAGAACTTCCTCAAAGCCATCATCTTTCCAATAAACTTTAGGCTTGTAAGAAGTGACGTATGCATTGGGCATTGTAGCTTCACTGAACTTCCATTTCTAACAGTCAGCTCAACTGTCCCTGCATCTGAAAATTTGATGCCTTTAAGACCAAATTTCTCTTCAAGAGTCTCAGGAACAAAAGTGATACTGCTGCCTGAAGCTATAATTACATTAAGCTTAGGAAGAGCAAGAGATAAAAGAGCTGCAGCAGCCAACTAAAAGTAACTTCTCTAGATTTGATAAAACTAATTTAGAAGTCAATAAACAAAATCCTCATGCATTCAGCCAACCCTATGTTGCTCGGACTCTCCAAAAATGATGCCACACTCGTGTCAAATACTCCAAATATAGACTACGTTTTGAGGATCCAACACCCACAATTTTGAAGAGTCCAAGCAACATAGGCCAAAACCCAGAACAAATACAAGGAAAAAGGAAATTCCAAGTAACACAAAGGCACTGCTCACACCACAGATTCATAACAACCGCTGCTGTCACTTTCCCTTATTCCCTTTGATCAGGAGCTAGAACATACAAAAGGAGCCTGAAGAACAAAGAAACATAAGTAACTGTGTTATATTTTGGCCATCTAAGTCCCTTTGGTTGGAAATTTTAACCTATTAACTGTCATTTTCTACTTCTCTCCCTTTTGAAGTTGATTCTAAAGTGAAAAAAGTCGTGTGTGGAAGGTGATGTGGGAACACTTAGGTAAAGTTAAATCAAACAAGAAATTTGACACAATATTATTTACTTTTATTGTATAGACAATGTTTTCCTTTTAGGACGTATTTTCTATAACAATATTCATCAATTAGTTTTTAACCTTTGGTTTGTATATAAGTTCGAGGATACGATATTAGAATATGATAATTTGTTGACAATAGTGTTTCAGGAAGTTGCTTCCGGCGATATTTTCCCTACTCCGAGTTACGAATGTCAGAAAAAGCAGAGCTTGCAGCGGTGACGGCCTACTTTGGAGTGCCGTGGCCACAACTTAATGAGGGATTAACCTACCATGACATCGTCCGACCCACCGATGCTGGTCTGTGTTTACATAAATAAACTCATTTTTCCGACAAACTTTTTTTTAATTGTAGACTTCTTGCAAAATTAATAGGTCTTACATTGATCGAATTCTACTTTAGAAAGTACAAAAAATCAGCTCCGTTACAAGGGTAAGCTTCCAATCCTTTGTGCAAAACTTCTTTTTATTTTTTTGCTTGTGTTATTGAAGATTCAGATATTAAACTGTTGAACAGTTGGTTGCAGAGAATTCAAAATAAACAGGTTAGTTCGTCAAGGAAATGGTTAAACTTGTTGTTTAATGCACATGGAGTATCTTGGGATTATGAATGAAGCTTGGTCATGTTTAATTATTGCAGATATCAATTGATGGTAAAGTTGTTATCTTACCAGATACTGAACTCAGGTCACATCTGTATAATGATTTGTTTTTTTTTTTTGCAAGATTTAGCCTACATATGTTGGGTGAAATAATATCTGAAGTGTAGTTTATGGATGTGCAGAGCAGGTGCTGAATTAGTATATCATCGCCTTCCTTGGAGAGAACCTGATGCACCTTACTTGCTAGAAGTACTATTTGAAGATGACTACTTGGTAAATTAAATTTGAGGTTATTTTTGTTATCAGTGTTTATACTTTATTTATGCGATAGAGGAAAACTGGGAAATTCATGAGGAAAGATCAATGACCACATCTTAGTGATGTCCCGACTCTTAAGAGAGAGGAAACTAGACTTGAGTACACAGGTGATCAATGGAAAAGTTAAAGACATCTAGATACATATTGGGCTTGAGCAATTCAAATGCCTACATGAAGGAGAAAATGATGACATTTCTTTCCAGTCATAACCAACCTTAAAGTAAAAGACCGAAATCTTTGTAGTAGCTCCATCCTTCCCAAAATAAATAATAATAAAAATAAATAAACAAGATAAGATAAAACCAGTTTCCTTCTATTTGTGATAAAACACCTGTTGGCTACCGGCTACCCATCTTGTCAAGAGGTTTTCTAAGAGAACTTGGGTTAATAGGCAAAACTTAAAGAAACCACATTGGTAGATACTGTGGTTCTCAAACTTTATTGCTTTTCTTTTTATCTTTTGCAAAATCTTGTTTTCGTCAGTGTTGTATGAAAACCAACACCACCAGGGGGTCCCCCAGCCTCTCGCGACTGTAAGTTACAAAATTATACCCGTAGAAAACCTTCCTCGTGCTGCCACGCGTTGTCGAAAGCAGCCTTCTCCGGCGAGATCTACACCACGCATCGCACGCGTGAGTTTCTTTTCGACCACTTTTTCGAAAAGTATCTCTGTGCATCATTCCATCGAAATCAGCAATCACTATGCAAATTTCGGTTGCTACTCACAACTATCTCTATTTCTGTTGGTAATGTGCAAAATCCAACACAACCACAAGGTCCAGCAACCTCCGGTGACCAAAGCCCAACTAGTGTCGTTGGTCGTGGATCCCTCATGCGCCCATACGCGCTGGTGCGTGAGCCTATTTCGACCAGTTTCACGGCGACTTTCTTGTTCAATATCAACTAATCTCTATATTCCGAGGCGATCCATATATTTAATACCAGATTTCAAGCACTTTTCGGCCACCGCTACACTGTTTCCGTTAGATCTGAGTTTTTAGGTAGTGTTTTCTCTCTATGTATACTCAAATATTTGGGTTGGATTACAGGGATATTTTCTCACCCATGGCTAAAATAGCACTATCCACCTTTTTCTACTATGGTTGTCGTTCACCATTGGCCTTTTAATCAGTTGGACATTAAGAATGTTTTACTAAACGGTGATCTTGAGGATGAAGTCTATATGGAGAAACCACTTGATTTTGTTGCTCAGGGGAGTCTAGTAGCCTTGTATGTTGAATGTGCAGGTCACTATATGGTCTGAAACAGTCTACTCGAGCTTGGTTTGGGAAGTTCAATAGGAGTTTGGCATGACTCGTAGAGGAGCTGATCATTTCGTTTTGAAATAGTCTTCTCGATCTTGGTTTGGGAAGTTCAGCACAATAATTCAAGAGTTTGACATGACTCGTAGAGGAGCTGATCATTCCGTGTTTATCGTCATTTTACATCAAATCCAATATTTCATGAAAGGGCACATTGTGATTCTGTGTCACTTTTTCATAGAAAAGATACTCTCAAGAGATATTGTTACAAAATTTGTGAAGTCGAGTGATCAACTTGCAAATATCTTCACCAAACTCCTCACTAGTCCTCACATTAATTACATCTATAACAAGCTCGATACGTCTTCTCGAGCTTGATTTGGGAAGTTCAATAGGAGTTTGGCATGACTCGTGGAGGAGATGATCATTTCATTTTGAAATAGTCTTCTCGAACTTGGTTTGGGAAGTTCAACACAGTAATTCAAAAGTTTGACATGACTCGTGGAGGAGCTGATCATTCCGTGTTTTATCGACATTTTACATCAAATCCAATATTTCATGAAAGGACTAGGCACATTGTGATTGCCTGTTTTCCATAGAAAAGATACTCTCAAAAGATATTTTTACAAAATTTGTGAAGTCGAGTGATCAACTTGCAAATATCTTCACCAAACAACCTCACTGGTCCTCGTATTAATTACATCTATAACAAGCTCAATGCGTATTACTTGTATGTACCAGCTTGAGGGGGAGTGTTAGAATAAGAATAGGAACAAGAACAATATATAGAATACTACTTGGAAAAGCTTTGTATCATAAGGTCTACAAATAAGGTTTTAGTGTAATTATGTAAAGACACAATGCAATAATATTTTTTCTTCTATAGTCTCACATTTATGACTAGCATAAAACTAGTCAAGATGTTATCAAAACCTTGTGTTTACACCGGTGATCTACTTTGCATCTATACTTGTTTATCCTAGTTATACATAAGCTAACAAATAGTATATAATATGGATAAGTGTTCACTACTCGCAAACAATATTTGATACTATGAAAGGGTCAATCAAAAGTTTGAATTATGATTTATGGAGAAACATTCTACTTAGCAAGAGCTTTAGGATAAGCAGAAGTTAGAATATATGCACCTCTAGGTTTTCGGTATAAAAATAATGAGGTTTATGTAAAAAATAGACAACTGTGAGACCAACAATGTCATATGCGTGTGAATGTAGGGTCTCTCAAGTCTAACGTATCCATAAGATGAGTATAATAGAAATGCGACTGTTAAGATGTATATGCAATCATGCAACATTAGAAAAAGTTGCAAATAATCATGTCTAACAAAAGGTGCAAGTAGCTCAAGCCTTTGGTTAAATATCTTACGTAGACCTCCAAATATACTAGTTCATATACTATACACTAGGATGACTAAAGGTGTTAAAAAGAAACAAGGCAGACCTAAAATCAAATGGAGGGGCATTGTCAAAATAGAGACCTACAATCCCTTCACATCCATACAGACTTAACTAGGGAAAACAACACAATGGAAGCAAAGCATCCATAGGCAATACAAACTGTTTGGAATAAGGTTTAATCGTTGTTGTTACACTTACATTATAACTGGTGTTCGCCAGGAGTCTTTCTGGTTTGGTTAGAGATTTGTATGTCACTGTAGGGATGAATGCGATATTTAGAGAATGAGTCATAGTTGTTGTAAACTCATAGATCTTGTTTCTATAGGTCCAATTCTGATCTTGAATGAAAATTTTAAATTGGGACTAGTTAAAGTAAAGAAGCGTTGCGGTTGGAAGTCTTATGAGTGGATGCATAAAGAGAATGGAGTATTTATATGTATGCATGTATAATGTATGTATGTGTGTGTTATTTATATATATATATATATATGGGCCAAAGGTATATTCATGTTATGTATTCTCAATTTTCAGATTGTTGTAAATAAACCTTCTGGTTTGCAAGTTCTTCCTGGAGGGTTATACCAGCAACGGACCGTCTTGACACAACTCCAGTGGCATGCACACAAGCTGACAACCAATTCATCAGGTTGTCAAAAAACACATCCAGTCCCAGTTCATCGCCTAGGAAGGGGTACATCAGGTGAGTTATCTAGGTACATCTGTACATGAATTTCTGCTCCAAGTACACTGATAGAACAAAAAATGAAATTGTGCTCTGAGTATAATTTGTAAGATGGGTAATCTTTCATTTAATGTCGTGTCCCTTTATTTAAAAATAACAGAATTACATAAACCTGTCGTAAATGGTATTAGAGAATTTTTAATTTGAATTAATAAACAAAATTACTAGATGTAAATATAATAAAATATTTAAATTGTAGCTATCTTTCACCTCCTTTCTGCAAAGGAAACAGAAATATAACCAATTCTGGAAAAAATCGAATACAAAATCGAGTCGTCATGCAGCATAGGTTTTTACTAGAACTATTGGCACTATCTAATATTATAAAAATTTCATGTAACAGTTTTTAATTCCTTTTTTTGTTCTTCTGTAATCAAGTAAGAAAGAACATTCTTGATTCTTTTATGGAATGTTCCAGGAATACTGCTCTGTGCAAAAACAAAGCTTGGTAAATCTCGCCTTGCAGCATATTTTGCTGAGGGGACGTCAGTTGTTGAAGACAAGTATGTTAAATTTGCTTCACCACTTAGACATGCCATATTTTCCTTACGTACTTATGCTGCTATTGTTAATATCAGTTAGAGGCTAAGAGCATCACTATGATAATACAATATAGACAGCTTACTCTCTATGCTTGAGTGTCAGACGCTGATGCTCAAGTTGTTATTAATGTTATTATTGTTCTAAAAAACATTTGTTAATTTGGCGTGCAAAATTCTCTCTTGATTAAAGTCGGATATGCCACCACATTGCTAAACATCTGATTGTCCAAATTCTTCATCATGCTTAATCGAAAAAACTCCTGTTTAAAGGCCTATATCAGCTCGGAAATTGTCCCCCCCCCCAATTAGAGTTTATACAAGGGTCAATTGTTTAGTGATTTCAAGTATTTTGGTGTTTTAGTTCTACCATTCACTTATTGACCTTATACTTCCATTAATTGTTTCCAACATACTGAGGTTAATTTGTTTGTTTATTTTCTTTTATTTGGACAATATTCTGTAGGCAAAGATTTTTTTTGCTTTAAATTTTAGTTTGACCATTCTAACAATGTGTACAGAGATTTGTCAATTATAACTTCTGGATTGAAATATTGTGTTATGAAGGTAAAGAACACAATGAGAACAACAAAAACATACCTAGTGTGATCCCACAAGTGGGGTCTGAAGAGGGTAGAGTGTACGCATATGTTACCCCTATCTTGTGAGGTAGAGAAGCTATTTCCAATAGACCCTCGGCTCAAAAAAACATTTCAAAATAGGTTTAATAAATACAAGGTGAAAGAAGCTCGGATGGAACTACTAAGAAAATATTTACAGTAAAAATAGAAAGATAACCAAAGCAAAAGAACAAAGTAGTGATAAAGTTGAAGAATAAGAAATAATAAAATAATAATGATAATATTGAAAAGGAGAAGAGGGAGTAAATAAGATACTCCAAGCCTAAACCATGCTCCCCCACAACTATCTGCTAACCTTCTACCCTTATCCTCAACTTCCATGCTCTTCTGTCTAGGGTCATGTCCTCGGTGAGTTGAGGATGTGTCATGTCTTGTCTAATGACCTTGCCCAATTCTTGTGTAGTCTACCTCTACCTCTCCTTATGCTGTTTCATTTTTTTTTTTTTTTTTCTTTGGGGATGATTAGCTCGATATTTCCTAGTTAAGAAGGTAACTCAGGTCTTTGAGAGCTGTTGTAAGTGCTGAAGTAAGAAAAGATACAAACACCAATTGCTGCTATTAAATAGAAAGTTGCTTTGTTGAAGCGAGATTACTCTTTTCCTTCCCGATGCAGATTACAAAGTGCTCTTTATATGTTTGGTACCCTTATTAGCTTCATTCATCCATACATCCTTCCATATGTAAAATTTAAATAGGAAGTTGGTAATTAAACATCCAAACTTTCTACATTAATACGTTGGTAAGATACTCCATACTTGGTTCTCACAAGCAGCACATATGCTACCCACTCAATCAGTTCCAGTCACACCAATGGTTGGAGAGCGCTCACCTCAAAGTCAGTTAAGCTCTTCAGTTTGTTCTGTTATCAACAATATATCCGTTCTCTGAAATTTGAACCTTTTTAGTAGACTTGATTTGTTGTCAGGTGAGAACAAGATTGTCTTTCAACCTTCCACAGACTTTGTAGATGTGATAAAAACAAATTTGGGTTTAATCGAATCTTCAACTCTTACCTTTTGACTAAGTATTCTCTAAATTATCCTAGTAACTCTCTTTCCCATCAACACCACTTCATAGAACACACTGTTGAGGTCATTAGAGAAGTCTCTGAAAAGTATGAATCATTTGGTCCCCTTAAATATCTAACTCTCTATTTTGGTTTTCTTGGAACTTTCTAGAATGCAATCATGTTGGGCGCAAAATTAGCAATATCAAAACAAAAGTTGGGTGCAAAATTAATTTGATTTTAGACATTACGTCCCTTTACAAGCTACATGGTATCCACTTATAGAAGCTTGAAATTCTGAAGTCAAATCCAGTACATCTAAACATTAAGTTCTATGATTACATAGTTTTCTGTAGGGGTAAGGTCTGCATATACCCCACCCTCCCCCTTCCCAGACCCCAGTTGTGGGAACACACTGGGTATGCTGTTATTGTTGATTACACAGTTTTCCATCTTTACTAAATCATGCCCACTCCATTTATAAACCCCCAAAAGGAGAGAAAACCAAGTTCTTACTGATTAAAGAGCAGTGAGACCAGTATGAAGGACTTTATTTATTTTACCAACGTAGAAAGACTTCATTTTTCCTATATCTCACTTGTAGTTCACCTTTACTTCTGCATGCTTATTGACTTATTGTGTCATTTAATGAAGATAGCTGTTGGTTAGTAAGTAAAGAACTAAAAGTTAGGCATTAGGTCCAATCCTTTCTGTTGCATTCTTCCTTGAGATAAGCTTTGTAACTTTTGATGTTTTAATCTTCTGAAGAAATGCAGTTATTAAAGAAAAACGAAATCCTAATCTGAAGAGGGTGACTCTATTTTAACACTTTTTGGAGTGGGACTTGTGGACCGCCTACTAAAGCCTCGAGGAAAATTCAGAAACATCATTTACTTCTTGAAAGTTGTGCCCCTTCCTGTACTTTTCTGCCATAATTAGCACATATTTTGTCTTGTAAAAAATTTATGTGGATCATTTTGTCACGGATGGTTAAACTTTACTTGTATAGGTACACCAACTCAGAGTGCAATACAATGAGGAAGATTTGCAAGATATATCGGGCGCTAGTAAGTGGTGTGATGGATATGGATGAGGTAATAGCATAGCATTATTCCCCCCTTGTCCTCCTTTGCATTTTCTCACCTCAGTTTGGTTTCAATTTTTCTGTTGGAGTGTCTATTCTACGGCAGTCAATCCATCAGGTTACTGGAATTTAAAAGTAATTTTGACTGATAGGTTGTCATCAAGCAACCAATTGGTACAATTAAATATCCTGGAGTTGCTAAAGGGTTGTATGTTGCTTCTCCATCAGGTTTTCAAATTTATTTATTTTAGGCGAACGTCTCCTTGATTAACTTTTTATAAAAGATCCATTCAGTTGTTATCATTCACGCGGTGCTTCAGAGGACACTAGTGTTGGCTTAATCTGTTCTGATCTTTTTTTTTCTAGGGAAGCCAGCTCTGAGCAGTGTTCGCGTTCTTGAAAGAGATTTGGAGAATAACTGCACATTGGTTCAGGTATTAGAAGTCAAGACATAAGAAATTTAATGTTATAGCCACCTTCCTTAACCTTCCCTACCCTTGAGCAGGAGAAGGAACCTTATATTTTCTTTCCTTAACATTGTACATTATAAACAGGTTGAAATTCAATCTGGAAGGCCACACCAAATCCGCATCCACCTCTCTTTCATTGGATTTCCACTAATTGGTAAATCTGAAATTTTATAATCTATCCTCCCCCATCATAAAAGAATAAATATAAGCATAGAAGTGGAAATACCAGTTTGTGTCTTCTAAAAGAAACACCAACAAAAGAAAAGAGAAACACGAAGTTCACCAACTTCAGCCATGTATTGACTAATACTTCGACATTGGATGGTGCATTGCAAACATTTGTCGTTCTTAGTTCTATGGAAGCATATCAGTAAGTATCTACTTAAGTGCACGAGTAAAGGAGAAAAGGTGATGGAAGAAGTCAAGTCTATACATTGTGTTACGATAAGAGAATGAGTCCTGAACTAAGCCTCTGGACTATGCATCTGCTTTGTTACAGAAATGTCAATGACCTCTCCGCTGAAGTCGACATGAGGCCCTCTACAACGTAAATATGTTATTGGAACTGTGGGGCATTGGAATGTGTTTCTTCCTGTAGGTTATAGCCAAGCAAAAATGATTTACTTATCTAACTGCAGGTTTAGATACTTGTTCCGTTGACAAACACTTGCTAGCTTAAAAAAGAGCAGTTAGTACTTCCTTACTGTATCATTCATTATGTAATTTCTCATCAAACATCTCGTGTTCAGATTTTATTACTGAGTATGCTCCCCTGTTTAATGTGGTCAGTCCAAGGCTAAGAATTGTTATCCCTGAGTTAATTGTAACTGTGTGCAAGCTGAACTTCTAGGCAACAGTACTGCCTTCATAGTTCATAGACCCTTACCCTAGGGTGTCTGTTTAAAGAGATTGGTTCTGGAAAATATAATTTGTATACCTCATCAAACTAACCAATGTCAATTGATTAATCTTTGTGTATAATTAGGAGTGCTCTTGTAACGTAACTGTAGCATGCTACAACAGCTTTTCTTTTCATGTAAGTAGTATTACAAACTTGTTTTGCTCCTTTTATGATTTATTAATAATTGTTATCTTACCAGGTGATCCTCTTTATGTATCTGGCGGGCAACCAAAGTGCTTTCATCCTGAATTAATAGATGAAAGTTTTGAGAAAGATGGGTATGAAATTGGACTTTTATTTGTCGGTATTCATTTTAATTAGATAGTCCTAGTAGTAAACACCAACTGAATTTGCTATCTAGATTACCGTTCTTCCACATCTTTGGTTATCCTGTTAAGCGAGAAAGTACTTATCAACAGTGACCTTTATCATGACAATTATAGACTACAAGTTCACAGATTTCTCTAATAGTTTCTACATTATGCCTATTTTGGACCAAATAAAGCTTTACCCTTCATGTTAATTGCGAAGCTAGTCAAATTACTTAAAATTGAAACAGAAAGTAGCTGAATGTTTATTCTATCTAATCACTTTAAACAAGAACAATAGCTTTGTCTGCTGCTAATATCATGATCTGATTTTAGTTGGCTTTACTTTCTTATTAGTGGTTATCAAAGACCTGAGAATCCTGTTCCTGGAGACTGTGGATATAACCTGCATGCACATCAAATAGGTCTTATTCACCCAATAACAAATGAGGTTAGTTGTTTTTCTTAGTATTGTTTTAAAAACCAGTAATTTAGATGTTACCGATCTAACAAAAATCAGTAATTTCAATGTGACATTTGCATATTTACATCCCTAGCAATTCTATTATTAGTCATTTGCAGTTTTACAGTAATGAATCAGAGGAGTATTCATCTGAAATGCTTGTTTTGATGAAACAGTGTTGCTGACAGTTTAAACTGTTAGATTACTTTATCGCTGTTATCAATCTATACCTTTATCAGGTAGCAGCGCTGACTTTACCTAATGGTACCTTACTACCTTGAGCGTGATGTTTAAGGCTGGATGGGTCTTGACTCCACAAACCTTAAGCATGTACTCATCAATTTCCTTTGGTCTTACTATAGAACTATATTGATTGAATGTTCCCAAGCTTTCGATGCTTCAGATTTGGGCTGGGATAAGTTCAGTTTTGGTTAATATACAAAGAGGATCATGTTTGACAATCGAATTGTTTTTTTCTAAACATTTGAACAAGGCTACCTAGCTAGATATCTCAGCTCAAAGTAAACTTGTTGACAGTACTTCATCTTGCAGCTTATCAAAATTACAGCACCTCTTCCAGCTATCCTTCAAACACGAGAAGAACGTGAAGCGAGCTAGCCAAACTCCAGCTAGTATGAGATAATTTATAGACACTAGAAACCAAGAAAGACAGACAAAGTTGCCAGTATTGAGCATTACCTGTTGTTTCGCTCATTAGTTTCACTTTACTGTTTTTAAACATCTTCATTTCTGTTTTTTCCATGAATATTTTCTGTTGTTCCATATTCCCCTTAAATTGATACGTATATTCCTCATTTGATTTCAGTAAGCAATTTTAATGATAAACTGAATCTTCATTATATTATCATATTAGATCTCTTTGGAGTAATTATTGCAAAGAAAAAGAAATCAACAATAGCAGAGGTTATATTCATTTGGATTATAACCCAAATGAATATTCAAATTGCATTAAACCTTTGGATTATAGGTTTACCCTTGATAGCTACAATATATTTGGATTTTGGTTGGGGGACGACTAGGCCAATTCATGCACATTATTTGTCTTTTCTCTTTCATTCACCGATATGTTTGGTAAATCGGCTAAAACTGTTTATTTTAAGAAGCATTTCAATTAAAATAGCTTTCATTAATTTTTATTTTCATTTTGTTTAAGAAGTGGAGCTGGTATCCTTGATCAACTTTACAAAGGTTTAAAAATATAGCAAATTAAAATCAATCATTTGTAATGCATTAAGAATGATTTAAAATCTCATAAAGTTGAATGTCAATTCTCAATTGCCAACCAAATCAATCATGGTATTGTACTTGGTAAAGAACATGTCTCTGCTTCACTTTGTGAAAAAACTTGTACTAATTTCATAACTACCAACTCCATTTGTAACAAACACTCCATTCATTGAACACTATATATATATGGTTCAATTTCATCAACACAAGCCATAACTTTTATAATCACATCCTCAAATCCCTAGTATACTAATTAATTAAGTCCTTAACTAAATACTTTTCATTATGGCTCAATCAATGAGCTTCTTCATGGTTATTGTTCTCCTTGCTTTTGCACCAATTTGTTTGTCTTCTAAGACTTATGGTGGTTATCTATTCCCACAATTTTATGACAGGTCATGTCCCCAAGCTAAAAAAATAGTCAAGTCTATTGTTGCCAAGGCCATAGCCAAAGAGGCTAGAATGGCTGCTTCTTTGTTGAGGCTGCATTTCCATGATTGCTTTGTCAAGGTAAGGTTCTAATGTTATTATATGCAATATCACACCCTATTTTAACGTACTCCCTCCGATCCTAATTGATGTGACACATTTGTCTAAGGTTAGTTTTAGACGATAAATTTCAAAAGTATGTCTTTCTTTCTTTCTTTCTTAAATTTTGTGCCAAATCAAATGGTGTCACATAAATTAGGATAGAGGAAATAGTATTTATATTGGTTAGTCATAAATTTAAATTAGACGATTAAAACAAATGTAAGAATGTCACAATTCTACCAAGGGGGATTCAAAAAAAAAGAAGAAGAAGTGATGACTAACTATTATTTTTCAATCTTTCATGTAGGGGTGTGATGCATCTCTGCTTCTTGACAACAGTGGAAGCATAATTAGTGAGAAAAGATCAAATCCCAACAGGAATTCGGCTCGTGGATTTGAAGTCATCGATGAAATTAAGAAGGCACTGGAGAAGGAGTGCCCTCAAACTGTATCATGTGCAGACATATTGGCACTAGCTGCAAGGGATTCAACAGTTTTAGTAAGTTGAATAGCTATCATGTAAAAGTACATTTTTTTTTACTCCTCCCCATGAGCTCCCACCTTTGCTCCCTTGCTGACTCGAACTCACAATAAGGTAGGAAGTATTGAAGGGTGCTAACCATCCGAGCAACTCCCTTTTGTAGTAAAAGTTCATTTTAGGATTAACAAAATTGATATTTTTCATTTTTGTATATGCAGGCTGGTGGACCAAACTGGGAGGTACCATTAGGAAGAAGAGACTCCAGAGGTGCTAGTTTAAGTGGCTCCAACTATAATATCCCCGCTCCAAATAACACATTTAATACCATTCTTACTAAATTCAAGTTGAAGGGGCTTGATATTGTTGATCTTGTAGCTTTATCTGGTAAAACTTTCTCTCTTTCGCTTTCCTAGAGGACATAGACGTTAACGTTTAACTTCTATACATCGTGTATGAAAGAATTCATAAAAAGTAGAATTCGTGACTTAAAAAATCTAAGACAGTAAACTTGCTACAACAGGTT
Source organism: Solanum etuberosum (assembly GCA_029582245.1). Lineage (NCBI taxonomy): Eukaryota > Viridiplantae > Streptophyta > Magnoliopsida > Solanales > Solanaceae > Solanum > Solanum etuberosum. The sequence continues at coordinate 22,666 of JAJONR010008067.1, forward strand.
AAATTACAATATAAAACAATGATGTATATTAATAAAATTCGTAGCTAGAGTACTTATCACACGTGAAACCATAGTTAACGAATTCAACTTATATGCACTGACAATGTAACGTGATGTTATATGACGACATATTAACATGCCTTTCGTGCACTATCCTTTAACATGACTTGTAAACAAGGCCAAATTTTTGTTGTACAGGGAGCCACACAATTGGAAATGCAAGATGCACCAGCTTTAGGCAGAGACTTTACAATCAGTCAGGAAACAGTTTACCAGACTATACACTGGAACAATCATATGCTGCCCAATTGCGCGCTACGTGTCCAAGATCTGGTGGTGACCAAACCTTATTTTTCTTGGATTTCGTCTCCCCGATAAAATTTGACAATAGCTACTTTAAGAACTTGTTGGCTTCAAAGGGACTGTTGAACTCAGATCAAGTTCTTGTTACTAAGAATCAAGAGTCACTAGCACTTGTGAAACAATATGCAGAGAACAATGAGCTTTTCTTCGAGCATTTCGCGAAGTCTATGGTTAAGATGGGGAATATTTCACCTTTAACAGGTTTCAGGGGAGAAATCAGGAAGAATTGCAGGAAGATCAACAATTAAAGGGGCATGAAAGAAATGAATAATTGCGGCATTATATGTTGTTATGTATTTTCTTGTTTCTTTCAACATTCTTGAATTTTAATTTCTCATGAAATATTCTCTATGTCTCAATTTATGTGGCTCACTTTCCTTTTTAATCTATCGTAAAAAGTTCATTTTTCTATATTTAAAGTAATTTACCTTAACGAGATAATTTATAGTCACAGAAGGCAAACGACTTACTATCAATCATGTTTTGGGTTCTCTGTTTTCTGTTTATGATATTCAAAATTGAATCACTTCAATTGTTCTTGCAAAATACCGCTAAAACGACTTTCATATAGATATGTAGTACTTCTCGAGGGTAAAATACCGGTAAAACCACTTTGTATGCATTGATTTTACCACCATTTTGAGAAAAGTATGGTTGCCCTTTTTACTCTTAAAATTGATTTTTACGAGAGTCCTACTACCTTTAAAACTGATAAGTGGACACTTTTTACTTGATCGGTCAGAGAGTTGCCGACCCTTTCTATACTAATTTGGTTATATATATATCTCCGGTACCATGTCGGAGCAGATCCAAGAGGATTGATTGTGAAAGTCTTGGATCAGAACCATGCATGTATAATGGGTTCTTGAGTTCCCTATAAGTCCCGTCCATGTGACCCACTGAACAGGAGGTGGGAGCCGCATGGATCCTACCTAGCGTATCGGGGGCTGGAGGTAGGTGTATATATTTGGTACATGGCACTATTGATTTTTATTGCATAACTCACATTTATATGCATTGTCTATCATTAGTATAGTTGGTTGTTTGCACCTGCCGGTCATATAAGGGGCCGATTGAGTTATGTTTGTTGTTGTGTACCTTCCGGGCTTATGGGGGCTTAGTTAGGTTATTGTTTGATTATGATTGCGTTGTTTGTGATAGTATCACCAACAATTTATATGATAGGGCTAGATTCACCCTTGTTTCCTTATATTTGATACCTTTAGACTAAGTTGGATTGGATTGAGCTGTTGGCTTTTATGATATTTTGTGGTGGTTAAGTTTAGTATATCTTCGATTAGTTGACTTCTGCAGTAGAATATTGTTGTGATTAGATTTTTGGGCTAGTGCCTCCAGGTACATTCCTTTGTCTCAGTTACTTGCTTCCTTTATCCTTTTTCCTTGTCGCTACTTACTTTTATTGTGGGTTCTAGTTTATTTATCCATTTGTACTATATGCTCCTTCTTTACCTGTTAGTTATACTTGCTTTGTCTTTGGAGCTCAGTCGGTCTATGCCTACAAAGTATCACTTATAAGTACTCATACTACACTTCTGCACCCTGCAGATCCTAGTACGAGTTTTCGTTGTTGATGTATGCCTCGTGTGAAACAACTTTTGAATTCGGAGACTGGGGTGAGCTCCTGGCGTTTGGAGTTGTCCTTCTCCTTCTGTTTCTTTATTTATATTTGGAGACGATTCTGTATATTTGTATTTACTTTGTACTCCTATTTTGATTATTAGCTCGAATACCGACTGATACCAGGTCTTGGGGATATGTTATGTATATTTGATTCTCTCTATTTCTTTTTTTTGATAATTGTTCCTTGCTTTCCATATGTTTCTCTTTCACGTGATGGCCACTTACTTCTGGCTCCGGGCTATGAGTTTGGCTTACCTACCGATGGGACGTTAGTTGGTGTCATCATGACCTGAGATTCAGACCGTGACAATCATATGATTAAACAATTGGATATACAAGGGGAAGCAACACTTGAAGAGGATTCTGAAAAAGTATGCATTGGTAAATATGTTGATTAAGGGGAAGACCTTATATTCTGAGAGGTGAAGCATATGGAGGAGTTTGATTATAGAAATGGAATTGGAGAATTATGTTAAGTTAGTGGAGTCTATTATTGATGCTGAGAAAGCTAAATCAAGCAAAGAACTGTTACAGTTTAGAGTGTACGATTTCGTGTCTTTAAGTCTTAGGCCAAATGTTTGAGAGAGAAACATGTTACTTTATAAATCGGTTTGGTTGTAATCAATTTTGGTTCGATTTTTCAATTATTAACCATGTAAAAGAAACATTCATTCCAAAGGGAAAGAAGACAACAATTCATTTAAAAAAATGAATTATCTTTGTGTTATTTTGGATCTTGTAATTCTTGTACCAAAACTCCAATTACGTTCAACTCTATAGTGTCATTTAGTCTCGCAAAACACATTCATCTTGAGCAACTAGAACCGTCCTCTTTGTGTTGGTCAGTTTATTTTTATCAACAATCAGTTAATTCAATATGTATATATATAATTATAAAAAGATGGCCCTTTTGCTAACTTTTTTGTTTTGATCTTTTTTGGGTTCTTAAATAAATTTTAATGAAAATATACATATAATTATAAAAATATGTATATAATTTATCGGTTTAATTCAGATAATTTTTTAACCAAATCAAATAAAAATTGATTTATTTAATCAATTTGATTCAATTTTATTATTTAGATCGATTTTTACCAAAACGTGATAATAATCTGAAGTATATAGCCTTGCATTATTGATCCAAGTTAATGGTTTAATAATTCGTTTATATATATCTCTTTCATTCCCTCATTCTTAACTTATCACTTATATAATTTGTTCCTTGCTATTCTTACTTAAGTCTTTGAATTTTTCTTTTACCCGTTTTGATTCATTCCATCTTTGTTAACTACAGAATTGGATATATCACAAATGTTTACCAAGTCTGAAAAAAAAAAAACTAATTAACACTTTTTAAGTTTAACTACTAAATGGACTAAATTATGAAAATAAAGTTGATTTTTTAAAGGTACAAAAAAATCCTAAATATTTAGTAGAACTTTCTAGAATTTTGTAGAGTAATACGTTGAATTTTTGTTCTTGGAAAAAGTCCAAATTTTCTAGAGTATTAGATATTTGTAGAAAAAAACAAAATATTCTAAACATGTAATATCTGAATCATCTTGTATAAATAGGGGTGACCTTAGTCATTTGTGTCACGCACCGAGCCTACACCCTGGGCGGGACTGACACTCGAGAACCATTGCTGGCCCCAAGCGAACCCTTGACCTGGCTTAACTCATAGCGGAAGACTTAAATAACAAGAAAATAGTCTCAAAAGATAAACTCATGAAATAACTTAGATAGTCTTAAAAGAAACATTCAACTAGCCAAGATGGCAACTCAAGTCTCAACATAAGCTAATAACAAGATAAAGACAAATGAACTAACTAACTGTCTATGAAGCCTCTAACAACTGAGATGGACGTCGGGACAAGACCCACGACATCCTAATGAAATAACTAATAAAGAAATAAAAAAAGGGGATCCTCCGGAAGCAAGGAGGCTCACCAACAACTCTGAAGCTCAACTAGAATCAACGATGCGCTGGATGCTGATCCTGGTTACCTGTGTCTGCATCATACAAAGATGCAGTTCAAATGACGTCAGTACATTGAATGTACGAGCATGCGAGAGGAATTCTAAAACAAGACATAAGCTTGAAAGGAACTGAAAGAACATACCTGGGCTCAACTCAACTCAACTTAACTCATTTCAATATAAAGCAATAATATGAATGCAATATAAAGAAAAGCTTTTAAAACATGGATAACAACTCTTGTATTTAGAAATACAATGATAACTCTTATGTATGCAAAGATACAATATAAATTCTGTTTGTATATGAAAATACAAATAACTCTATGTATATAAGAATATAAATAATAACTGTGGGAGTTTCTCTAACCGACAACCATCACTTAAGAGCTATGTGATGATACAACGTTTTGCCTCACGCTGCCAGGGCCGTCCTATACCTTGCCAAGGGCATAGAACCTAACTACTAAGTGGATCCACTAGTCTATGCTAAAAAACACTAAGGAATCATCTAAAAAGTATGACCCTTTTCAACCCATGATGGTTACATGGTTTATGGGGGCTGGGAGTTATTTGAACTCTCCCCCATATCGGTGCTCAATACTACTCCCAAAAGATACTAGCTCATGTGCTTAAAAACATAACTTCTTTATGTGGTTTGAGATAATTGCTCAAAAACTTAGCTCAAAGGCTCTCTTGGAAATCAAAGTTTCCTCTGTTGCTTAATTGTGAAAGCATTTACTCTTTACTGAAAAACTAGCTCAAAGGTTCTGTTGGAAATCGGTATTTCCTTTCTTGTTTAAATGTGAAAACATTTTACTCTTTAGGAATACATAGTCCCCATATACTCTTTTGAAGAAATGAACTTCAACTCTTTACTCTTTACTCAACTCAAATCTCAAGTCTTGAAACAAGTTTAAAGCATATGTCGAAGACTTTTGGAAGACTCTATGAACTTCTCTTGACTTGACTCTTAACTTTCCTTGAATTGAATTATGGATTCAAGGCTCATGATCTCATGTTATGGATGATTTCATGTTGTTTAGACGTACCTTAGAGTGTAGAAATCAACTAGAAAACATAGGTACGATTCAAGGGAACTCATACGGAAAGAAGTGGGAAAGGGTAGAAGACCTGGCGTCCCTGGCGATCCGAGTGGCGTGGGGCGCCAGAGGCAAAACTACAGAACTGGGGATGGGGAGCACTGGCTGGCGCGGCGCCCAAACTACAGAACACTTTGTGGGGAGCTCTGAGTGGCGCGGCGGCCCACCCCTTTTCCCAAGAATTTTGACGAATTCTCTTGATCGTTTTTCAACTCTAAACCCTCTAGATTCAATTGGTTCCTTCCCCAAATACTTAGATTCGAATACATAATCAAAATATACAAGAATCCACTCAAAACGACATCTAATTTCATGAATTTAAATCAAGAACTCCTCAATAACTTCAACAATCAAGAACCCAATAGAAACTTCAACAAAATCCATCAAGAACTCAATTTCTATACTTTCAAGAATATAATTTCGCTGAATTAAATCATGAGTGGCGCGTGGGTGAACGAACCCAACGCTATGTGAGCTCACATACCTCGTAGGGATTAACCCTTAGCGAAATCCACAAGCTAATCTTCAAGAACACGACGATTCCTTGCTTCTTCTCCTCTCTTCTCCTTTTCTTTTCTCTTCTCTCAAAACCCTAACTTATTTTGATGAAGCGTAAACTGAACCAAATCAGTTTAGACCCCAACTTAGTTACCAAAAACGAATTTAATTAATTGGGTAATGAAAAGACCAAAGTACCCTTCTAAAATCTGGTTTTGACTTTCCTTATCTAGACAACCCAACTTCAAATTGGCATATCTCCCTCATACGAACTCGAAAATGGGAAAACTCAGTGGCGTTGGAAAGGTAATTCAATGATCTTTCCTACGGTATATTGTAGCACACCTAACTCATCCTGAGATAGGAGTTATGGTCATTTGAAGTTTACCCAAAACTCAAACTTAGCTTAATTTTGTCAAACTTTCCAAATTTGATTATTTTCAAAAACGATTTCTTTCTAATTCTAGTTCTTTCGGATAGCGAGGTGTTACAATTTGTGATCAACCAAATTTAATATATCAACCCAATTCAAGAATTTTTATTCCATAACAAAGTGATCCTTTGCAAAAAAAATTATTAACTCTTTTTGTAATTTTGTGAAAAATTTGTCAAGAATTTTGAAAGTAGATTTGGATGGTCATTGAGAAGTACGACAATCTACATATATATAAAAAAATAGTATGCAGTAACAAACAAGAACATAAAAGTCGTCTATAATATCTATATATTCAAATTAATTTTTTTTTATCACTTCATGATATATATCTTTGACGTCCTTGCGCTCCTTTTTACCCATGAATAGAATATCTTGGAAGGATTTCTATTCATGGTCATTTTCTAAACGTTTCTTGCAAGAAGTCATAAGGCAGTACGTTAAAATTAAAGTCTTTTATGAAAGAAAGACAGATCTTTTATTATTAAAATCATAAAATAATAGAACTGCAACATTTTTTTGTTCATTAAACTGAGTGCTTGTTCCGAACCTATTTTCTTTTCGTCTTCTTCATTGACGATTATTTCATAGTCTTTGAGCAAGAAATGATTTAATCCATGGATCAAACTAGAATGTCCTTTAAATAATTCTTTCACTCTTGCTATGACACCAACAACATCAATTCTTTTGAGGAATATCAAATACTTAGTCCCACATAAATAAGAATAGAAATAAAACGAATCATGACAATAAGCAAATTGCAGTAGCAAATCTTTTTCTCTTAAAGTCATTCATAACAACAAGGAACATGTTATACTTTTTCCTTTGGTCCGGAAAGATATCCTTAACTTCTTTCAAATAAGAGAACACATTATTTATTGTCAGCTCCGGCTTACCATCTATGCAGTTGCCATCTCCTCTTCCGCGCAAACTACTTTCACGAACTTGTGATTGACCATACCTAATTGAAAGAAAAAAAATAAATGCATCAAAATCATAGTCATAAGTATCCACTCAAATACATTGCTACAAAATCAAGAGTGCGGTTTAACAATAAATGAAGTGGGTGAAATCATGAGAGACCAGAGCTCAAATTCTAATAAAGATTGGCGATAACTCCACATATTACTAAATCTTGGTACGCAAAGTTACTACAAATATAATTATTAGATATAGCAAGTGCAATATTTGAGATGCGCACAACTTGTAATGTCTAATATTAAATTTGTCAGTAAATTTAATTTAGACACTCAATCGATCATTTTTTTTTAATTAAGCACCTAACATATGATAATATCTTCAAAATTTTGATAAACTTTTGCGTGCACTCTCAAATATCTATTAGGTAGTTAAGTTAACCACATAAAATAAATTATCTCTTTTAATTATACACATCGATCTCAATTGAAATTTGTTTGAGGTTTTAAATATTATGGGTTCTAATGTATATAATTAAGTGAGATAATCTATTTTAGCGTTTCATATACAAATATACCAAGCAACAATCGGGGGGGGGGGGGGGGGGGGGGGGGGGGGGGGGGG
>JAJONR010008068.1:0-42835 GCA_029582245.1 Solanum etuberosum
CTCAAGAACTCATCAAAATCCCAACAATCAAGATTACGAATGGAATTTCAAGAAAACTCATCAAGAACTCAAATCCTTCAACTTTGAGAATGAAATTGCATTAGAATAGCATGATTGGCGTGTGGGTGAACGAACCCAACACTATGAGAACTCACCTACCTCTTAGGGATCAAATCATTGGCGAAATAACCTTCGATCCGCAATAAAATTCGATGAACGCCTTGAATCTTCCCTTCTTTCTCCTCTTTTCTATTCTTGAACATTTTTCTAAAACCCTAAGCATGAATTAGGATTGTAAAATTGAACCAAATCAGTTTAGACCTCTAAAACCTTACTAAAATGAATTAATCTGATTGGGTAAGGAAAAGACCAAAATACCCCTCATATTTTTGGGTAACTTTCCTTAACTGGACAAGCTAACTTCAAACGGGCATATCTCCCTCATACGACCTCAATTTAGTGAACTCGGTGACGTTGGAAAGAGGATTCCAAAACCTTTCATTTGATATCTTATGGGCCACCTAACTCATCATGTACTGAAAGTTATGGTCATTTGAAGTTGACCCAAAACTCACAACTTAAGCATAACTTGTAAAATTTCAGATTTGGCTCTTTCCAAATTAGTTCTTTCTATTTTTAGTTCTTTCTAAGGCGGGATGTTACACTTCTAATCTTACATAACCCCACACAAAACAGTAAAGCAGAATAGATATATGTGTTTCTACCATTATGGCTTTATTTTTCTTTCCTTATTCTCTACTGATTTACACACAAATGCATATTAAATTTTATTCAAATGAAAACTGAAATTAAATTATACATATAAGTTTTTTTCTTAAATGAAGAGGCATATTTTAAATGCAGGAGTGTGTCTTTTCATTCTTTAATTGGTGTCATTTAAATCAAAAAGTGTGTCTTTTCATTTTTTTGTTGGTGTCTTTTAAATGAAAGGGTGTGTCTTTCATTCTTTGGTTACTACCACTATTTAAATACAACTACTGCAGATTCACAAATAACTTTTTACATAATACATTTCTTAACAACATTCTCCAAATAAATCTTTTCTTCTCCAAAAGATCAAGCCTTTCAAGTTCTTGCTTTTCAATAGAACTTCTTCACTTTTTGCTTAGTGCAAAAATTCATAGGCTTGTCATATCCACTAAAACTATTTTCCCATAGCAATCTCGTGGAGGAGAGGTAAAAAAATTATTTTTAGAAAGCGTTTTGCACGTGTTTAATGCCTTCAATTTTGTGTTCTTTGTTCATATTATCAAATCTTCATCTTAGTGTTCTTCTTCATGCTTCTGCCACTATAGCTTTATTTTCTTCCCTTATTATTTGCTCAGTTACACATAAAAGCATTTGAAATTTGATTCAAATGAAAACTGAAATTAAATAAATATAATATTTTACTTAAATGAAGAGGTTTCTTTTAAATTAAGGAGTGTGTCATTTCATTCTTTAGTTGGTGTCATTTAAATGAAAAAGTGTGTCTTTTCATTCTTTAGTTGGTGTATTTTTAATGAAAGGGTGTGTCTTTCATTATTTGGTTACCACCAACTCTACTTAAATTCAACTACTGCAGGTTCACAAATATTTTTTTACAGATTACATTTCTTTACAACATTCTCCAACGAAATTTTTTCTTCTCCAAAAGATCATGCCTTCAAGTTCTTGCTTTCCAATACGATTTCTTCACTTTTCGCTTAGTTTAGAAATTCATAGGCTTGTCATATCCACTAAAACTATTTGCATATAATCTCATAGAAATCATGTGGAGGAGAGGGAGCAAATATCATTTTTAGAAAAACGTTTTGCACGTGTTTCAAGACTTTAATTTTGTGTTCTTTGTTCATATTATCAAACACTCATCTTAGTGTTCTTCTTCATATAAATTTGTGTCCTTGACATATTTTTCAACAAATTATGGCGTATGTCAAACTTTGAAAACCGACGTAATTCATTATTGTACATAAGAGATTCACTATTCTACCAAAAAAAAATGTACGCCTCTCATTTCTTTCTTTTAAAATAGCACAAAAAGCGCAATGACGGTGAATTCTCCATTATGCTTTCACTACAATTATGTCAAAAATATGCAGAGCAAAACAGCAACCGACAGTAATTTTTAATGCCGGGAGAAAGAGTATCAGTGAGAGTGGGAGCAATACTTTTGAAGAACAGAAAATATGTCAGATTCAAGGAGGGTTTAACGTGATAAGTTTTCAAGGTTTACAGAATAACTTTCAGATTAGTACTTCTAATAATCATTTGAAATTAAAGTTCCAATACTACTTCTCTTTGGCTTCTTTTATTCTATCAAAAAAATTATATGATTTTTTTGTTGTTGTCATAACAACGCTAATATAAACAGGGGTAAAATAAATATAAAGCTAAATGATAAAATTAAAACTAGCAATTATTTACAATTTTATGATACACAATGATGACTATTTTGTCGCACTAAAGTGCTTTTATGAATTTTTTCCCATTATCCCTAACTTCTCTTTTACCCTTTTAAGGATCCTTAATCTTTTGTTTGTGCATAACTTCAATTCCAAAACACTATCATAACTATATTACATATGAAATTTGAATTTTGGAAGATTGCATTTTTCTTTTAAAACACATAATGACTACATATTACTTATTGGTATATCATATGATTATGGAACCTTTGCTCTTGATAAACACATTAGTTATATATATATATTAAAAAAGATTTAATATTTTGAAAGTAATTGATAGTGTTATACCAACGAAATTTGCAAACATAAAGTTTATCGAAGAGCGTTGCGTCTGACTTCTTGGACTAAATATGCGATGATACGAACTTTTGTAATAACATATTTCTATTCTACATTTTCTGGCCTTTTCCCACTCAGTTTTCTATTAAATATATTTTCTCTCCTTTCCAAGAGAAAACTGAAACAATTACAATAATGCAAATAATGAATTTGTTGGATATGACTAATGAAATGGTAGGAGGAATTATTAGAAGAAAAAAGATAATTTATTATTTTTAGCATAAAGTTATGAGGAAAACAGATGAAATTGACTTGGTTATTTAGGGGTCATTTGGTAGAGTGTATAAGAATAATGTTAAATAGAGTATATTTGTAATGGTTGTATTAGCAACGAATGTATTAGTTATGCTTGCATTAATTATACATAAATTTTTATTATACATTATTTGGTTTGATTATTAAAAATAGCATGTATTGCATAAAAAAAAATTACAAAGATACCCTCCACTATTATGATGGAAAAGATGTAAAAAGGGATTTGAGGGACAATTGAGTCTTTAATTAAGTTAATGGATGCATTAAAATCATTGCATTTCTGATATCTAGAAATCCATGATATTAGTTATACATATGTTAGAAAAGAGTATCAAACAAGGTACTAGTTTTCATATAAAAAATACAAAGGGAAAAAGGATAAATATACTCCGAACTATCGTAAATAATACGCAAATACTCTCCGTCATACTTTTGGAACATTAGTGTCCCTATCTTCCAAAAACTAGAGCATATATGCCTCACTCTAACGGAAGACTAAATAGGGACACGTGGCACAATCTGATCCGTCGATCCGATATTTAATAAATGTTGGGTCGATGGATAAGATTATGACACGTGTATGTCTGTTAATACAAATGGTATATATGCTCTAACTTTTTGATAACAAGGGTACCAATATCCCAAAAATATGACGGAGGGTATCTGCAAACCATTTACGATAGTTCGGATATATTTGTATTTTTCCCCAAATACAAATCACTAGCTTAAATAGAAAAGGTCCCACACGGCGCGCCAGGTGACGTTCCTTTGCTTCCCAAAAAGCAGCGAGATAGCAGTGGACATGGCAGTCCTCCTGCTATGGCTGTTCCACTCTTCTCTGCCCAATTTCACACTTCAATTCTCACGCAACCACTCCTCTCTTCTTCTTCTTCTTCTACTCCTCGTTCTTTTTCCGTCGGAAAACGGTTCTCTTACTCCTCGTCGTCAACTTCCATGGAACATCATGAATCGAAAATTCAAGGAATTTCCTTATGCATCTGTTCCGCATAGAGAGTTAATGGTGGAACTTGTATCGACTGTGGAGAATCGTCTTGGAGAAACTCTACTTCCTTGTACACTGCCTTCTCATGTGCAGTATTTTGAGAATGAATCTGCTACTGCTCATGCTTCTCTCTATGTCAGATCTGAAAATTCCTCTTCTCAGGTACTCTCCGACTGCCTCCTCAATTGATTATCTATTCATTCATTTCTGCAGCTGTGCCAATTTATCTCTGTTATGAAAAATGGAAAGCGCAAAAAAACTTTAAAGTAGGCCGGGACTTTGAGTAAACGTTTTCATTGTTAGTATCCGTTTGGCCCTAGATTTCCCAAGTAATATTGGGAGGAAAATTCGACAAATAGTGTTTTTCTATATAATTTGTCATTATTTGGCAAAGAATCTAAATTTTTAAATACTAGAAAAAATTAATATTGGGGTCAAATCTCATTATTTGGGATTTTTTTAAAATTTAAATTTTACACCAAACTTTATCTTTTGTAAAAAGGCTTTCTCTATTAGTTGTTTGCGTTGTATTACATAATTTTTTTTACGTAAACACCAAAGTAGTGATGGAATATTCAGTGAATATAAAAGTGATGATATGGTTATTGATGAACAATCTGTTAAGGATAACAAAGTCATGTGTTTTGTCTACTTCACGATGTATGAAATAATGTTTGTTGCACTCACTCCGAACTATCATATTGCTCCAATGTCATGGACACTACTCGTTATTTGTTGCAACGAAGATCTAATTGATTTGTAATACAAATATATGATTAGTTTTGATAGTTTTTAAAACTTAGGAATATAAATCATATTTTCAAAGTGAAATATATTTTCCAAATACTATAGCCAAATAAATGATGAAATTTCATCCAAATTTAACACAAATAATATTTATCAAAAATATTTAGAAATGTTTGGCCAAACGCTTTCTTAATTGCGGTTATTTCCTTTTGTGCGTTCCGACACTTTATTGAGGGGGGCCTTATGACAACAAATAATGACGATGATGAAATCATTTTTGTTTTCATCACATTTATTTTGTTCGTATTATTTGACATGAAGTTTGAAAGAAAGAAAAAAGGAAAATGTTGAAATTTGTGGTCTAAAATGTATTTAAAGTGTGATATAGTGGTCAATAAAGTAGTCGAGGGCTATGAGGTCTCGAGTTCAAATCTTGTGGAGATAAAAAATAAATATATATACTAAATAATTCTTCTTATCTGTCCTAGTCTTAGTGGACAAAGTTACATAATACTTGACGTCAGTGGATATTGGCAAGTATTTCTCTCTGTGATTTAATGTTTTGTATAATATGCAACGTCAATATTTTTGCCTTTCTAAATTTCGACAGGTTGATTTCATACCTGGTAGTTGGGTTCACTGCAACTTACCCACAGGCGGAGTGTTGAATATTACAAGCCTTTCAGCATATTAATTTGAGACCTTCAACTGATGCACCAAACGTCTTAATTGAAGTTATCCGCAGCAGTCCAACACCAGCATATTTTGTGTTGGTGTTAAATTTTTGTCTCTCGTAAGCATAAGTTTATATTTTCATATCGTTATGTTTGGTCAGTTTCTAAGGCATAAGTTCAATTGTCACAACTTTATGTTTGTAAAGATGTTATATTTGGTCACAATATGCTGGCAACACTTGACCTCTTAAAGCTATTACAAAAACAATAATTTGATTTCTAATAAATTATTATCATTTTTTCAATTTAGGTTATTGGTTTAGATTCAGTTTTAAACCGTCTTAGATCACACCATAGAATTCAGATCAATGAAGAGTGCTTCACTTCAACAGATATAGAACTGGAATCGAACACACATTAGATGCATTGGAGTGATAATTTTTAATTAATTTCATTTTGGTTTGATAAATTGACAAGTAATTTAAGATAACTATTTATAATAAAATGAACAATTAATATGAGATAAAAGGAGTAATAAACCTTTTTCCAATTGGAAGGAATTGAGGATTTAGACAAAAAAAAAAAAAAAGGAATACTTAAGTTTGACAAAGTATTATAAACATTTCTAAGTTGGGTTAAATAAAATATAAAGTTGTCTGAGATAAATTATTTGGAGAATCCAACTAATTAATGAAAGTAATTGATTGGGGGCACCAAAAATGAAACACTGAAAAGGAGCAGCCCATTTAAGGCAATATTAACAAGTTAGCAGCACTCTACTATTTCCGTTAACTTTTAAATGTCATAATTTTTTTTTTTTGAGTTAAACTATAAAAATTTTGATTAACATTTTATTATATATTTTTTCATCATATTGATATGCAAAAAAATGCAATTTATAGTACTTTTTGTATAGTTTTTGAATATCTAAATTTTTTGTTTAAAATATCAAATTAATGTAATCTAATTTAACTTAGTCAAATTGACTTTCGAAAAGCGTAACATGACAAATAAAAGTTGACAAAGAGAGTAACAAATAAAGGTAATATAGTAGGTAACTGAATTCAAGGGCACATATATCCAGAGGAGCGAGAGCTTCTTCATTAATGATTTTCTAAATCTCATATAATAATACTCTATCTATTGCAAATTATCTGTTGTGTTATTTTTCTTATACATTTTTAAAGAAAACATCAATTAAGATGAGTTTATTTGACTATCTCAATCTTTATTTATAGAAGATATAATATCACTTCATTAAAATATTTGTAATCTTCAAAAAAAAAAAAACAATTATTGTTAAGAATAAAATAACAAACTTAGCTATATAAGAATACTTACAAGTATAGAGAACTTAAAGTAGAATCAGGATAAGTATCCCCAAATAAGAAAGTCTAGTTCACCAGATCCAAGAAGAATTCTTACCTAGTACTAAATGACAATTTAAAGAAATTCATTTTTCTTTTCATCACTTCTTTGTTAATAATACTCGTTTAATATTGATTTTGCACATTTCTTAGGAAACTAAAAATAGAAAGATAATTTAATTATATCACTCTTTGAATATAACAAATTTAATGTCTTGGAAAATTTAATAAAGAAATGATTATAATTAATATTAACGGTAAATTAGAAACTGAGTGCAATAGAGAAAGTACCAACTTTGCCCCATTGTTGCAAGTTATTTACTGCAACTTTATGATTTACCAAATTTGGAATATGTACTATAAAGTTACCTCATATAGTCATGTTGTAATAACTTATTTATTTATTATTATTTTTAATTCTAATCATTTAGATTTTAGTCATTAATCATGTTTATTTTTCAAAACAAAGTATGTTATTAAGAACTTGTCCACTTATTTTCACAAAAGTTACTAATTACTAAACTTGGAATATACTTTTAAAAAAAAAAAAAAAAGTAACAGCCGAAAATGCTCAACTTTAAATGCCAACTCCTTTTCACTTAAAAAATTTAATAATCAAAAAACGGAAAAACTATCTAATTACAAAAATATTCTAACATATTTTTCTCTATAGTTTGAGATATTGTATATTATCTCACGAATTAATAATTTCATACCAAATTTCAAGTCAACTACACCTAGATGCATATATATTTGCTACTAGATATACTCTGAAATACAGATACATAAAAAGAGAGGGACGAGCGATATAGGAAGGAGACGAGTGAGAGAGTCAATGTGTTTTTATACATACGAATCACACTAAATACATGTATCTGGGTACTAGATACATATATCTGGGATACCAGATATATTCTGAAATACGTATTCTACTATATTAGAAGAGTCACTTCCCAATTGGTATCAACATGTATGGTTTTGGTCAAATTTCAATTTATGGAGGGCAGTTTCGTGATTTCAAAATTGCCCCTATTCTTAGTATTCCTCCACCTGGGTTTTGCTGCCACGACATTGTTACAGGTGGCTCTCATGCCAATTCCCAGTATATGTTCGTTCAAGCGTCTCTCTTCATCTTTGTTCTTCTGGGAAAGGTAAGTGAGAGAGCCGGGAGAGTCAATATATGTAAATTCATTTAAATATATAGTGTATTTAGAAAGAAAAAAAATCTATAATTTTGACATATTGTATTCGAAATATATATATCTGGACACACCAAATATATATATCGAGAGATCAAACTCTGACACAAATAATAATTTGAAAACTTACAAAAAGACACATAATTAATTCTTAAAATAATGAGATTCATGTTATTTACCCATAAAAATTCATTAAGAAGCTTTGATCCGACCCAATCCAAACTCATATGAAGAGAGTAAATATCTTTTGTATTTGTATTGATGACACTATATTTTTCCCTTTCCCTTGTAATTTTAACATGTTTTATTTAAAACCATAGGTAATAGTTTTTCATCCTCCTTTCTCCTGGCCCTTAGGCTTCCTACCCCCTCTTTTCCTTTACAACCTTAGGTGGGGGACATCACCACCTCCTACAAAACTTTGTTGCTACTAGAGGACAACACTGTTAAGCTCACTTGCTTGACAGGATAATCCTAGTCTCAAGATCATACATCTAATGGTCTTTCAAGAACACTAGATTCAATTTGATGGTGGTATTAATTTCTTTTGAAATTCAGCCTGTTGAATAATCAAAAAAGGGGAAGAATATAAGTTCGTTGAAAACTAGAGAAAATGACATAAATAATCCTTAACTATAGGAGTAGGTCTAAAATGGTTCCTTAACTATACACTTAACTGATTTAGTCCTTTAACTATTCAAAAACTTATCAGCTTTGGTCCTTAACTATATACTTATCGGTTTTTGTCCCTTAACTATACACTTACCGATTTTAGTCCTTTAAGTATTTAAAAATTTAAATTTATCAGGTTTGGTTTTTGTCCATTATTTTAATACAAATAGCTTAGGTTTATATTAACAGAACTCTTCGTGAAATTAAATCTTTAACCAATTTTTTAAGTTGTTTCTATATCCCCGCCCTTTTTTCTTTTCTTTTTTTTGATTAATTTTTTTATGCCCACTGGTATTATTGGTAATCCCCGCCCTTTTTTCTTCAAACTACTCTTATGAAAAGAATAATAACATCAAGAATTCAAAATAAAATTAATGAGGAAAGAAGATATAAGTCCTAATTTTATTCAATGGAGGATAAAATTAAGCATATAATTGTTGTTAATGACTTAATCCACACTTGAATATGCTAATCAGAGTGATTTTATTTAATTTACTCAAATTTCTTTACGTAAAATAAAATGAATAGAATAATAAAAGTGATCTATTTATTAAAAAATTAAAAAATTGCAAATCTACCATTTTATAAATTTCAATTTCTGAAAAATTAAACAAATTCCGTTCAATGAAGTCTTTGGAGTACAAACTTTGGATTTAACAGGTAATAATTTTTTTCCTTTTATAATAAAGTTTAGCATATTCAAGTCATTAGTGGCAATAATATTCTTCATTTTATCCTCTGTTGAATAAAATTATGACATATATTTTCTTTCCTCGTAAATTTTATTTTTAAATCGTTGAGGTTAAGGTTCTTCGCATAAGGTTAATTTAAAGAAAAAGTAGCGGAGAGAGAAACAACAGAAAAAATTGCTAAATGATTTAATTTCTTGAGGTATGGATTCCGTTAGTATAAACCTAAGCTATTTGTATTTAAAAAATTGACAAAGACCAAACCTGATAATTTTTTGAATACTTAAAGGACTAAAATCGGTAAGTGTATAGTTAAGGGACTAAAACCGGTAAGTATATAGTTAAGAGACCAAATATGATAAGTTTTTGAATAGTTAAAGGATTAAATCCGTTAAGTGTATAGTTAAGGTATCAATATAGACCTACTCCTATAGTTAAGCAACTATTTATGACATTTTCTCTTGAAAACTACCTCAGTCTAATTCTCAAATCAAGAACAATAATGATAAATAAAGGATTGAAGGGGTCGGAAGGTACCTGGTAGTTGAGCTAATGAGAGAAGACCATCGGAGCTGAAGAGAAGAGGAAAGGAAGGGGTCGAGTTGTACCTGCGCATCGGAGCTTACACCGGTCGGAGAAAGACCACTCAATCGACACCCAATGTGCTGAAAATTTGTATTGAAGAAGAAGAGAGAGCTGGACTTTGTTTCTAACATATAATTTTTGCTCCTTTAGGTTTGCATATTGTAATTGGATTTATCCCTTCTGTTATCTAGGGAAAATTACGCGGTTAATCAAACTTATATTACTTAATTACTCATTATAACTATAGTTTGCTATAATTATCACCCGCGACTAACATTAACCATTAATTACGTGGGCTGACTTCGAGTTGTATAATTAGCCACATTTGTATAATTCGCAACTAACAATTCTTTGTTTGATTTGTATTTATATACGATGATTTGTATTTGTATATGACGATCATTTCCTTTGATTTTTCAATTTTGTCACCATATATATTCAATCTTTTTGTGTATAGCTTTTTAAAGTTTGTATAAACGTATAGTTTCTTTTGTATAATATAATTTATTTAATGTAATTTGTATAATATATTTTGTATAACTGTTTAAAATTCATATGTTTATGTTTGTATCAATTCGTTATTTCGAGTTTTTTCATATTTGTATAATTCCAAACTTTATATTACTCAATTATGCAAAACTACGCGAATTATACAAACGTACCCGCGAATATACAAATTATTGCCCTCTCTCACTTGCCTCACTCCTCCCTCTCCCAATCTCGCTCGCCTCTCTCCTCCCTCTCCCAATCTCGCTTTCCATATATACAAATACATATGTATAATATACAATTATCTAACCAATATATATATACAATTTACCTCTCTCCCACTCTCTGCCTTCTCTCGCTCGCCTCTCCTCCATCTCCCAATCTCGCTCGCCTCTCTCCTCCCTCTTCCAATTTCGTTTGCCATATATATAAATACATATGTATAATACACAATTATCTAATCGATATGTATATATACAATTCAGCTCCCTCTCACTCTCTGCCCTCTCTCGCTCGTCTCTCTCCTCCCTCTCCCAATCTCTCTCGCTCGTCTCTCTCCTCCCTCTCCCAATCTCTCTCGCCACTCTCCTCCCTATAACATATAGCTATGAATCCTAATTAGCAAACTATAACTATGAAGCGTAATTAAACTATTTTTGAGTGGCTATATGCGAAAGTTTCTTTTTATTTTATGGCCTATATGGGCCAATTTAAGTTTTAAAAGAAATGTAGTAATGATAAAATATAATACATTTCGTAGATATAATTGATAAATTAAAAACTGCATTTGAAGTAAAAATAAATTTATATGGGCGAGAATAATCGTTATATAAGATATAAACTGTTTAAAAAGTAATAGTATGAATTATAAATTTTATTTACATATGAAACAAACGGCTAGTAAATATATACAAATTAAACGTGGATTGTTTTACAAAATATAAACTTATTGATCAATTTTTATATTTTTAAATCATGCTTTTTGGGAAATTTGACATTCATCTCATAATATGAAATAAAATGAAATCATATATTCAAATACGGATATGAAACCACATGGCCAAACACCAATTTCCATATGATGAAATCGCACGGCGAAACACCTACAGCTTCATATATAAAAATACAAACGACGACGTTAGATAGAAAAGAAGTCCCACACGGCACGTGACGTTCCTTTTCTTCCCAAAAAGCAAAGAGATAAGCAGTGGACATGGCAGTCCTCCTGCTATGGCTGTTCCACTCTTCTCTGCCCAATTTCACACTTCAATTCTCACACAACCACTTCTCTCTCTTCTTCTTCTTCTACTTCTCGTTCTTTTTCCGTCGGAAAACGCTTCTCTTGCTCGTCGTCGTCAACTTCCATGGAACATCATGAATCGAAATTCAAGAAATTTCCTTATGCATCTGTTCCACATAGAGAGTTAATGGTGGAACTTGTATCGACTGTGGAGAATCGTCTAGGAGCATCTCTACTTCCTTGTACACTGCCTTCTCTTGTGCAGTATTTTGAGAATGAATCTGCTACTGCTCACGCTTCTCTCTATGTCAGATCTGGAAATTCCTCTTCTCAGGTATTCTCCCACTGGCTCCTCAATTGATTCTACTACTTATTACCTATTCATTCATTTCTGCACTTGTGCCAATTTATCTCAACTTGTGTGACATTATTTGACATAAAGTTTGAAACAAAGAAAAAGAAAACGGTTGAAATTTGTGGCCTAAATTGTATTTAAAGTGTGATCTAGTGGTCAATAAAGTAGTCGAGGCCAGGTCTCGAGTTCAAATCTTGTGGAGATAAAAAAATAAAAATATATATATATATATACTAGGTCATTCTTCTCGGTGAACAAAGTTACCTAATACTTGATGTTAGTGAATGTTGGGCAAGTATTCCGTGGAATTAGTTGAGGTAATACCATGGTCATAAATATGAATGTGGCAAAAACACTACTGATAGTTTGAAAAGGAAAATTTTAAAGTTAAATTATTTTCACAAAGGTGGTTTTTTTTTTTTTTTTGGACGGACTGACAAAGAAGTATGTTACATAAATTGGAACTGTGGTAGTAGTATTGTAGGTATTACCCCTCAGTCCCATAAGTTTATGTGAGAGAAGCAGTATTATAAGTATTAGAGTCTGATATAGGAATTACTTCCTGTTGGATGTTTTGTTGAATTAGTATACAGGATGGGGTTACATCTATGTTATAAAAGCTTATTTGGAAACTCAAGTGGATAATCCAATTCAGGCAACTATATTATGCAATACTGAGATTCGAGTGAATATACTCCTTCTCATCCCATTTTATCTTAATTTTGTGGTGTTGCATCACAATGTTATGAAAAACGAAAAGCGCAATAAAACTTTAAAGTAGGCCGGGACTTTAAGCTTAAAATACAAATAAAGCATGAGCTTTAATGAAAAAAGACACAGTAGGGAAAAAATACAAATATATTATATGTATCCAAGACTAATAAATATAAGCATGAATAACAAATCTATAGACAAAGAAATTGATTTTTTTTATAATAAAGTGTGATACCAATAGTTTAGAACCCTTATTCGCAAGGAAAAGTTGTCTTAGGGACTTAATGACGACACTGAAGTGCACATTAAGCGAGGCGAAGTGCTCAACATGTTTTGAACCTTGCTTCAGGGCTTGAGCATGCTTAAAGCACGCCTTTGACAGCATTGTTGCATCACTCCTATGTGAGACCAAAAAAAATGCGCCAAGAATTTTCTCCTAATACCCTCCAATATGAATGATGTCACTGCTATCTTGTACATGGTGAAGTTGATAAAGAAAACAAGAAAATTATTATGTACTATAGAATAATGATTGAGAAAGCTAGATCTTGTCATCTAATTTTAGTGGATTTGGCTTATACAGAAGAGTTAATCCATTACGAATTGTGCTTTTTGTAGATTGACCTTTTTACTATGTATGCTAAATATATTAGTCTTTTAATAGTAGTAACATGAATTGAAATGCCAAATACTTATTTGTATAATGTGTTGATGGGAGTTGAGAAGATCAGCAAATATATTTGTATTACTCTGTGAATTTGTGGTTTTCTCCATCCAATGAAGTCAGACAAGATCTTTATCAAATCTGTTTCCTTTGAGCTAATTTCAAATTGAGTATTTCTTGTTCAAGCTATATATCTTGCACTTTCTAGTAAATAACGATCCCTAGCTTTATTGCGAGCCAAAAACCCAATTTATACTCCCCCTTTCTTTATTTAAGCATGGCTTTAAGAAAGGTGTTTGGATTAGCTTACTTTAAGTAGCTTTTGGCTTTTAAGTTCTTTTTATTTTTGAGGTATTTGGGAAAGACAAAAAGTGCTTTTAAGCACTTATTTTTAGGCGAAAATAGTACAAAAATAAGTTAAAAGCCAAAAATTGGGCCTGACCAACTTATAACTTTTAGCTTTTTAGCTTATAAGCTACTTGAAAAAAGTCAATCCAAACACCCCCTAAGTCTGTAATTGAAAAAAAGCATCATAATTCTATAATAGGTTATTATATGGGTTGTTAGTATTCACAATTGATATAAGCCAAATGGCAAATGTAAAAATAGGCCCTTAAAGCAATGTAGTGTCTTCTTTTGAGTTTTAAGTCTATCAATGGAGTCTGGTGTCTAGAGTCTAAAGGGCACGTTTTGAAAGCCAATAAACAAAATGGGTTGTCATAAAAATCACATACCAAAAGGTTTGTAAATTGTATTGCAAACTCCCATATTTTTCACGGTCAACCCCTAATGTCCATTTGTTACATTTATAAAATATAAAACAAACGCAATTCGTGATATGTGCTGCGAACTCCCACTAATTTTTTAATAGTTTGTAGCATGTTCTGTGAACTACATCTCACCAGATCTGATCAAGAGCACCACAAAGTGTATAAGCCAGAAAAGGCAGGGAAACGTCGGAGAGGAGAAGAAAGTTGGACCGAAACGGAGTCTGGTGAGGCAGTAAGCCTAACTCCGACGAAGCCAATGGTTTGGCTCTGATACCATGTAAAGATATAGCACCTGGGCCTAACTCAACCCCAAAAGCTAGCTCATGAGGGTAGGATTGCCCAAGTCCATATAAGGAGACCATCAGTCCATTCCCCAACCAATGTGGGACTTTTACCCACTCTAACACCCCTCTTCACGCCCAGGCCCAACTGGCGCGTGGACCGGGAGCCCAAACGGGGATGGACCTGACTCTGATACCATGTTATTTGAAATATGGGAATAGACGAACTTGTATTTCACTATGTTAAGAAGTATATGTATATATACAATCACTAGAAGTTCTATCAAAGGTAAGTAAATATCCTACACATCTTTCTATGATTTAGCTAGCTATATAAGGTAAGAGAATATCTTTACAATATCCTACAATATTCTGTAACAGTGACAAAAGGCGAGAGGCGAGAGGCTAGAAAGGCGGGAAAGGCGTCGCCTTTTGTATTATCTTAAAAAAATGCGACCAATTTAGGGTTTCAAAAGTTAAAAGATAATTTTAGGGTTTTCGACTAGACTCCTCCGGCGACCAGCCAGACTTTTCCGGCTACTCCAAAGTTCAACCAATACATATTTCTTCTTCCTCGGTTTCTTTTTCCTTCTTCTTCTTCAGACTTCAGAGTCACTTCTACCTCTATTTTGACTTTTGTTCAATTTTTTTCTCATTCAAGTTCTAGACTTTTAGTATGTACTATCTATTTTCAGTTTTTGAATTGAAATATTTGCTAATATGTTATTGCTATTGAGAATTTGATTATTTACATATGCAATTAAATATTTTAACTTTTTGGTATTAATTGGTATGGCATTTCAAAAAGGCGAGCGCCTCGCCTTGTGGCAAGGCAGACCCTTGTCGCCTTTTATCGCCTTTCGCCGCCCAAAACAGAAGCTAGAGAGAATATGCATCCAAAATTGACCAACCAATCTAACAGCTCGATTCAAGAATTATCCTTGTGCATAATTTGTAGTTTACTGCATTTCTGCAAGTTGCGTTCACCCGATGTTTTCTTGGGGAAGTTATACATAAGGACTGCAAAAGCATCATGGAGATGGCGAGTAGGAAGTCTAATTAGTTCATCAATCTAATCTTCCTATGCTTGTTCATTCTTGAATTTGGATCTGGCTTCTGTTCATTTATTCTTGTCCAGTTCCATTCCTCTGCTTATAGTAGTAGTTCCATTGAGAGTTCTTTGACAAGTCTTGTTTCTCTTTGTGATTTAATGTTCTTTTTCTAACACGTATAATAAAAGATAAAACTGGGAACACACAGTTAACGATTTCAACTTTCTCATCAGGAGTATATGCAAGGTTAATATTTTTGCCTTTTCTAAATTGTGACAGGTTGATTTCATACTTGGTAGTTGGGTTCACTGCAACTTACCCACAGGCGGAGCGTTGAATATTACAAGCCTTTCAGCATATTTGAGACCTTCAACTGATGCACCAAACTTCTTAATTGAAGTTATCCGCAGCAGTCCAACAACTCTCATCCTCATTCTTGATCTACCTCCGCGAAAGGACCTTGTCCAACATCCCGATTACCTCAAGACCTTTTATGAGGAAACGCAATTAGACAAGCAGAGACAGCTTCTCGAGAAGTTACCTGAGGTAAAGCCTTATTTCTCTTCGTCTCTATATATTCGAGCCCTTGTCTCTCCATCGGCTATCTTGGTTTCTATAGAAACCGAACCTTCCCAGGCCATTCGCATTGATGAGATTATTCAGGATCACATAAGTCCTGTTGCTAAGGTAATGCTGGATACATGGTTGGATCTGTGTGCTTGTACCGAGAGAAGATTGATAGATGATGAAAGTACAGATCTGGCTAAGAGGGATCGAATAATTAAGAATAAGACTATCGAGATAGATCTTGAATCAAGCTTCCCTAGGCTTTTCGGGCAAGAAGTAGCGAACCAGGTTTTAGGAGTACTAAGGGAAATCTACAACAGTTGAATTTCTTGCTCCTGCTGCTGTTTGATTATGTGATTATTGTATGTAATCTTTATAATTCTTCAACATATAATACATTTAAAAAGATGTAAATTGAGAGTAACTATAAAAGTTGCATTCTTCTATTTGGCTCCTCCCTTGAGTTTTTGTCATGCTATATGTTCTTAACCAACTCACTTTACTTAACCTGTTTTATGGGGGATGCTTTAACAATATGTGCTTTCCCAAGGTATATTATATGCCACTTTGTAAAGGGGTCATATGCACTTTTGCCCATATTTTGTATTGGTGTTAAATTCTTGTCTCTCGTAAGCATAAGTTTATATTTTCATATCGTTATATACTTTAAGTTTTGTTTGGACTTGACGTCGGTTGGAGCTTATGCCTTACTAGGCATAAGTTCGATTGTTAAAGATCAGCCCAATTAAAAGGCAAAACGTGCAACTTTATGTTTGTAAAGATGTTATATTTGGTCACAATATGCTGGCAACACTTGACCTCTTAAAACCGTTACAAAAACGGCTAAATCAATAATTTGATTACTAATAAATTAGTAACTTTTTTTTTCAATTTAGGTTATTGTTTTCGATTTGGTTTTGAACTGTCTTAGATCACACCATATAATTCAAATCAATGAAGCTAGAACTGAAATCGAACACGTATTAGAGAGAATTTTAATTAATTTCATTTTGGTTTGATAAATTGGCAAGTAATTTAAGACAATCATTTATAATAACGTGGACAATTAATATGAGAGGAAGGGAGTAATAAACCATTTTTCCAATTGGATGGAATTGAGGATTTAGGCAAAAAAAAAAAAAGAAAAAGAAGGAATACTTAAGTTTGACAAAGCATTATAAACATTTCTAAGTTGGGATAAAATATAAAGTTGTGAGAGATAAATTATTTGGAGAATCCAACTTATTAATGAAAGTAATTGATTGGGGGACCAAAAATGAAACACTGAAAAGGAGCAGCCCATTTTAGGCAATATTAACAAGTTAGCAGCACCCTAATAAATACTACTAGTAAAGTAATCTAGTACTCTCCCCGTCCTTAATTACTTGTTCATTTTTCTTTTTTAAATTGTTTCTAGTTAGTTATTCATTTTGACAAATTAAGAAAGGATATTTTTTTTTTGCCTATTATATCCTCAATTAATTACTTTGAATAATGTTCAACTTCTTGAAAACCTTAAGTTTTTAATTCATCTAATTCATAATTAATAGGGATAAAATGGTAAACTCACTATATCAATAAAAAAAAAATTAATAGATGTACCAATTCAAAAGTGGACAAGTAATTTGCGATAGAGGGAGTAGGTAACTGAATTCACCGGCACATATCCAGAGAGCTTCTTCATTATTGATTTTCTCAATCTCATATAATAATTACTCCAACTGTCGCAAATTATATATCGTGTTATTTTTCTTATATATTTTTTAAGAAAACATCAATTAAGATGAGTTTATTTGACTATCTCAATCTTTATTTATAGAAGATATAATATCACTTCATTAAAATATTTGTAATCTTCAAAAAAAAAAAAACAATTATTGTTAAGAATAAAATAACAAACTTAGCTATATAAGAATACTTACAAGTATAGATAACTTAAAGTAGAATCAGGATAAGTATCCCCAAATAAGAAAGTCTAGTTCACCAGATCCAAGAAGAATTCTTACCTAGTACTAAATGACAATTTAAAGAAAATTCTTTTTTTCTTTTTATTATTCCTTGTTAAATAATACTCGTCCACTATTGACTTTGCACACTTCTTTAAAAACTATAAATAGAAGGGTAATTTAACTATATCACCCTTTGAATATAATAAATCCAATGTCTTGAAAAAATATAATAGAAAAATGATTATAATTAATAATAACGGTAAATTAGAAATTAAGTACAAAATTATCCATTGATTTTATAAAGAGGACAAGTATTGTTGGACATCCAAAAATAATATAGTGAATAATTATTATTGAATTGGGAGAGTACCAACTTTGCCCCCATTGTAGCAAGTTATTTACTGCAATTTTATGATTTACCAAATTTGGAATATGTACTATAAAAGTCATCTCATGTAGTCATGTTGTTTATTTTAGATTTTAGTCATTAATTATGTTTATATTTCAAAACAGTATGTTATTACGAACTTGTCCACTTATTTTCACTAAAGTTACTAATTAACTATCTTATCAAACACATATTTACTAAACTTGGAATATACTAACAAAAAAACGTAACAGCCGAAAATGCTCAACTTTCGATGCTAACTCATTTTCACTTAAAAATTTAATAATTAAAAAAGGAAAAACTATCTAATTACACAAATATTATAACATATCTTTCTCTATAGTTTGAGATAATTGTTTATTTTCTCACTAATTAATAATTTCATACCAGATTTCAAGTCAGATACACCTAAATGCATAAACTTTTTTTACCAGATATACTCTGAAATACAGATACATAAAAAGAGAGGGACGAGCGATATAGGAAGGAGACGAGTGAGAGAGTCAATGAATCGTAGATACATACGAATCACACTAGATATATGTATCTGAGGTACTAGATACACCCCAGATACATGTATCTGGGATACCAGACATATTCTGAAATACATATACATATGGAGAGAGGCGAGCAAGAGTAGGAGATAAGAGAGGGGGAGAGTCAATATTTCCCAAATACACGTGAATCCACTTGAATATAGTGTATCTAGAAAAAAATTATACCTATAATTTTAACATCTTGTATTCGAGATATATATATTGGACGCACCAAATACATGTATCTTGACACAAATAATAATTTCAAAAACTCACAAAAAGACACATAATCAATTCTTAAACTAATGAGATTCATGTTATTTACCTATAAAAATTCATTAAGAAGCTTTGATCCGACCCAATCCAAAATCCAAACTCATATGAAGCAAGTAAATATCTTTTGTATTGATGACACTATATTTTTCCTTTTCCCCTCTAATTTTAACATGTTTTATTTAAAACCATAGGTAATAGTTTTTCAGCCTCCTTTCTCCTAGCCCTTAGGCTTCCTAACCCCTCTTTTCCTTTACAACCTTAGGTGGGGGACATCACCACCTCCTACAACATCATATATTTAGATTCTCAATCAATATAGGTCATAATTTTAATACTTCTTCTGTCTCAATTTATGTGATGTTTTTTCATTTTTCGAGAGTCAAACAGTTTAACTTTGAACAGAAATTTGCGTATGAAATCTTTAAATTTTTTGAAACGAAATTTACATATTTGTAAACTACGTAAAAAGTATTATAAGTCACAATAATTAATAGTTCAAAATGTTAAAATGATCTATGAAAAACTGAGGGTCAAAGATAAACTCGTTTGAATCTCAAAATCCGAAAAATGCCACATAAAATGAGACGGAGGGAGTATGTGATAAAATTTACTGATAAATTTTAAAAATCGTCATTATATATTAAGCAAATTTTTTTAAATATTTTTTCATGCTTCTAAATGCACATTCCTCACCCTAGATTTCTTACATCAATCTAGTAAATACATGTTATATGTTTCATATATATTTTTATTATTATATTATTAATTAATATATATTTTTATGATAATTAAGATTTAATTATAATAAATTAGCATAATTTTTAATATAAACAACATGTGTGGATAAATATTTTAACAAATGCAACCAATATATAGATCTCTAAATATGTCCATCTCTTGCCTCTACTATTTCCATCTTCTTATCCTAAGTTTATTTTAACATTATAATTAATGCACTATACTACTTGGCTTGGCTTTCGAACATATACTACTACAGTACTACTGTTAGTATTGGGAATGAGGAAAGAAGGTGGTTGAGCGAGTGTTCTTCTGTTTTGAAATCTTTTGCATGTTTTCTCGATCGAAAGGAGTTTGGATTTCTCGATCGAAAGGAGTTTGCTTAGTATGGGTTACTTTTTCGATGTAGTTTGTGGTACGGATGCATTTATATATTAACTATGAGAAATGTGAATTTATGGTTTTTTCATAAAATTAGATATTTTGTGTATATAATCTTTAAAATTGATATAATATTCTTTGTTAACTCTCATGCTATTTTACCTTGTGCACGTTGTTAGCAAACATTCTTGAGTTCCCTCAGGTATTTGGTACGAGTTTGGTTAAATTTGAATTTGTGTTACGAAATTTCAAATTGAGGTTAAAGCATATTCCTTAACAAAATCAAAGCATATTTACAAATCAATTGAAATGAGAAAAATTGGAAGAGAATCTTGGTGCACGCAGCCACCAACTCCTAATTCCTATAACACATAAATTAATTAACCTAAAAATTAAAATTGTCATCAAACAAGTAGTAGCTTAACAACAAATTCATCACTAATTCTATTAACTACAATCAATTAACAAACGAATTGAAGACAAAATTATAGTTAATTTCAATTAAAAAAATATAGAGGAAATATGTACTCTTTATTAAACCAAGAATGTAAGTGGCATCACATCATATGTTATTTAAAAGAAAGAGAAAACAATGACCACCTAAAAATTACTAGAACTAACGTACTACCATTAAATTAGATAATTAAGTTATTGTAAGCAGTCTAGCTAGTGCTACCAATTATTAGTAAGAAATCCTCGACCTTCATCTTTTAAAATTTCATTTTTCATATTTTGACCCACTTGTAACGACCTTCCAATGGCTCCTCCTTCTCAAAGTCAAAGTTGTACCTGCCACCATGCGAATTTAGAATTTAAATTTTATAAGTTCCATCAGAAATTGATACTCATAACTTGTTATACAATGTTAAAAGGAAAGGAATTTTTGCTTGTTTGGTGAAAAATATCGAAAAGAATTTTCACCAACATGGATTGTGGTGCATTGGTGGGATGAAAAAAATCCTTGTTGGGAGTGCCACCCTTGACCGGGTGGAAAACCAAAAAAAAAAAAAAAAACTATTTTCGAAATCTCACCTACAAGCAAACACTTTTTACTAAAATAATTTTTGTAACCTGAAAATTGAATTGGGGCCAAAGAAAATTGGAAAACGAAGAGTCAAGTCATATCAAATATGGAAAAAGAGAGAATTATGTACTTTTCTCGAAGCCGTTTACATGTCCTTTGCTCATGTCTTTTAAAAAACTCTTCAAATTCTTCAAATGGAGGCATTTTGTCCGACTCGGATTCTTCTTGAATCGACTTCTTCTCTCTGCAGTGCAGCGAAGAAAAAGAAAAAAAAATGAGAGATGCTTAGTAGAAAAATAAGCAGGCCTGATCAATTTTAAAATTTGAAGAGCCCAAAAAATAAATAACACTAGTTACTTCTCTGCAACTTCCCCACCCTTCGCCTGCAAAATTCAAAATTCAAAATTCAAAATTTATAATGCCCATAAATATATATACGAGAAAATTCAGTTCAAGTAAAACTCGAATGGCGTACATCCAGATCTAGTGATTTCGAGTTGCTTGATCCGTTCCTTGAACAACAAGACATTGAACTCCCGTCCAGTTCATAATTCTCCTTCGAGTTAACAGAACTCGCCACCGGAGAAACTACATTCCCCGGTGTATTTCTCAAACGAGAAGTATCAAATATCTTCTTCTTTTTCATCATCAGCGATACGTCCATATCTACTGCTGAGAGAGTTGGATAATAGTAACCTCTCCAATTCCCTCCTATACCGCGGATCAATCACTGTTATGAGGAAAGTAATTTTGAAATTTCTCGTGAAGTAGAAGAGAGAGTAATGAATTATCACAATTTCGTCGGATTTTGCTTCTTATTATTGGATGATGAGTAGTGCTGTCATTTTTGTGGTCCTCCAGACACACACCCCCGTTTAATCCGACGTGATTGGTTTGGGTCAGATTTTTTAAATATCAAATCAAATTATTATTTTTAGATTTTTAAAATTTATAAATTATTATTTGTTTAACTTGGTTTGACAAAACACAAAATTTAAGAAATTAGAAAAAAAACAAATTAATCTTATAAAATGTATGATATACCAAAACATACTTCCCGTAGAACTTCTTGAATTTTAAAAAAACTTAAAACTTATATTGTTTTATCCAAAATACAATTTTTTTTTTCCATAGGTTAAAAAACAAATTGCTATGAGCTCATAGTCGCTATTCCAGGGGATAATATATAGTTTAACTTGAAGCTAGCAGCAAGAGATAGGTAATTGGTTTATTCTAATACAATGCTGAGATAATATATAGTTTAATCACAAATCTATATTTATAGTTAAATAATTGAGTTTAGTTATACATTAATGTGGATTAAGGTTTTTTCTTTTAACAATGATTCTTTTAGACAATATCCAATAAGACAGTCCAATTTTAGTTTAATTACAATAACCGTATGTTTCGGATTTTCAAAGGAGTACTAAATTAAGGTTTATTAGTTGTTGGCAATTACTACTATCGTACATTGTCGAACCACTTTTAATTTATATGTACCAAAATATCTCTATATTAATAAACTTAATCACTATTATTTTGTTATCAAATAGATACTATTCCTCCCTACCATTTTTTTATTTATTTTTAATTCTAATTAACTTAAATAAAATTGACATTAGCATAAGCACTTTAATATAATTAAGATTGATACAAGTAAAGTCTAATTGATTGGGAGTTCGCGTAATATAAAAAAAAGTTTAATTTGGATCTCAGTTAGAAAGTACAGTGTCTTAATGCAAACAAGCAATTTTTGCACTTATATATTATGTTATTACTATATTATGAGATAGTGTTTTTTTATTAATGTGTAGGCAAACATATATTTTCATATTTAGGTGAAGATATTCAAGTGAAATTAAATATTGACATAAATTTGTTATATTTTAATCAATATTATTAAGGAATTGTTTGTTATGCAAATGCAGGAATATTATTTGATCTGCTACATACTACTTGATCGTACATAAGTTATCTATTTGCATATGTGAGGGTATATGATCATACTATTATATTCTACAAGACAATCAATTATATTAAAGTTGATATTTATTCAAGTCCTGCGAAAATTAAAGCAACTTCTAAAGCAAGTGACTCGCACATGAGAAATACGTGGTTTTTCTCATGAAAGAAGATTCCAGTAATATTGAGGACATTATTATACTTTACATAATTCAACTGAAAGAAGAAAATATTGAAGACGATAAAATAAAGTACATGTCATGACTTGAGCCTACACCCTGGACGTGACCAACATTCGAAAATCATTATTGGTTTCCGAACGAACTCCCATCCTGGTTGACTACAAGCGGAAGACTAATTCAAGCATACACAAACATCAAACTGAGAGAAATGTTTAAGAACTGCTTACTGGATCTTAAATATCTTTGAATATATTGAGTATAAAATATAAGTTTTAAATAAAACCTCTTAAACTAAAAGGCTCTCCAAAACTGTCTATCTATGAAGCCTCTACTGTATAAAGACAAGTGTCGGAACAAGTGAATCTCAAATATCTCTGAATATGTTGAGTATAAAATATAAGTTTTAAATAAAACCTCGAAACTGAAAGACTCTCCAAAGAAATCTATCTATGAAGGCTCTACTGTATAAAGACAAGTGTCGGGACAACACCCACGACACCTCAATAAAAAAATTACTGCTAACAACTCATAAAAAATGGAGTCCTTCGAAAGCAAGGAGGCCTCACTCAAAGGTGACAAGCGGATAAAGTGATCTCAACGGAACTCCTGTTGAGAATCCTAAGTACCTAAATCTGCATCATAATAGATGTAGGTCGAATGACATCAATACATTGAATGTACGAATATGTAAGATAGCTGAATAACAAATAACTGAACTGAAAGGAGTGCAATAGATATAAATATATACCCAACTGAATGTAAAGAAATAAATGAGTGAAATCATTTAAACTTTATAAATACTTACTCTTCTTTGAACTCGACATATTAAGTGATATGATAAAAATACACTTTTAACTTTATTTGGGAGATTCTCTAATCGACAACCATCACTATGAACTACGTGATGATACAACGTCTCACCCACGCTGCCAGAACTATTCTATACCGTGTCGGGGTATAGAACCTCTCAACTAAGTGGGTCCACTAAGCAATAGAGATTCATTTAAAAAAAGTATGATCCTTTACCCATGTTGCCAGAAATAACTTATGAGGATTTTGAGTTGTCTGAACTCATCCCCATATCGATGCTCAATACTACTCCCAATAATATACACATGCTCAAACATATAAAACATACTATTTCTCTGTTTTAAGGCAATTACTCAAAATAACCTCTTAAAAGAGATAATTGTTCAAAAATATTTCTAAACTCATAAACTCTTTTTAGAAATCAAAGTTTCTCTTTTCTCAATGTAAAAATTATATATTTGGGAATACTTAGTTCCCTTATACTCTTTCTCAATCATGTATAAAACTCTTCTCAATACTCATCTTTGTTTTCTCAAAAAATTAGTTCAAGGCCATAAATGTTTGCTTTAAAAGATTCCCAAAAATTATAAC
The DNA here is from genome assembly GCA_029582245.1 of Solanum etuberosum. NCBI lineage: Eukaryota > Viridiplantae > Streptophyta > Magnoliopsida > Solanales > Solanaceae > Solanum > Solanum etuberosum. The sequence continues at coordinate 24,968 of JAJONR010008068.1, forward strand.
TCAAAATAGGGTTCATGTTGAAATATAGACATGAACAAATCAACTCAAGAATATCAATAACAATATAGAAAACTCAATACTCAGAAATCAACAACTCAGAATTCAACGATATTACTCATATCAAGAATAGTCTAAATCAAGGAATTTAGGACTCAAAATCAATAACTTAACTCATATCAAGAATTTAGAACTCAAAATCAATAACTTAACTCATATAAAAAATTCTCAAAACTATGAGTATAACCCTAGATTAAACTTTTACCAATTGAATTGAGATGTAGGGTGTGAGGACAAACTCAATCCATCACTATAAAGAGTCTTATATACCTTATACGCTCCAAATTCTTGAGAAAGATGAAATCTTTTGATAAAAAGATGACAATAGTTTGTTTCTTGAACTTTAGAGGTGAATTTTCTTAAAACCTATGGATTCCATGAGTAGAAGATATTAATTGGTGTTTAGATGAAGAAAATAAGAAATTCTATGGTCAAATCTTACCTTGGATGATGGATGAACCTTGGAGGAAGGTAGTTTCTTGAAAACTTTTCTATCTAGGGTAAATTTATTAACTAGGGAGGTGAACTACATTTTTGGAGGATTTTTATAAGACCCAGACTCCCGCGCGTCCACACCAAAATGCCTCAGGTGCGCAGCCAACTGCGTAGGAAGGCAGTAGCTATTGCCTCGGCGCGTGGTCGCGCGGCCGGCACGTGGCAAGATAGTGTCCAGTAAAATGGGCATAACTTTTTACTCCGAACTCCAATGGATACAAACTTAGTAGCGTTGGAAAGAAGACTCAAATACCTTTAATTTGATAGGTAAAGGTCCACATAACTCTTCATATTTTAAGAGATATGATTGTTTTAAGTTGACTCAAGTAGAATCTTATATCAAAACTTAATCGGTAAGGAAGCTTTCAACTCAACTTTGTACTAGGGGATTCTTGTGACCTTAATTCATCTCCAAATTTATTCTCACGCTAAATAATTGACTTTAATACCTAAGAACAATTTAAGAGTCACCTAATACGATCTTATACGTAAATAAAGAATGATTCAGGTCTTAGCTTAGAATTTAAATATTTTTGGGGTGTTACAATATCTCCCCCTTGGGATTATTCGTCCTTGAATAACGGTTAAACTAAGCATGGAAAGGAAAATAGTTACTCTTACTATCTTTCTGACTTCTGAACTTGCCTACTAACATAGGCGGAACTGATTCGTAGTAAGAGTTTGGAACTTTCTTTAGAACATAAGTCACGAACGATATGAGTTTGAGCATAGTCACGCTCTATCTGAAACTGTATGACATGAAACCGGGGTAGCTGGGCACGAAGTAAGAAAATGATATGACTACTATGCCTTAATCGATACAACTACTAGCTTTCACGCCTTGCAATACCTCTGAACCATGCCCTCATTTCTGAATACTACACCTCATTAGCTGCAACTCATAGCTCCTACAAGGGTATATGACTAATCTTACAATATCTAAGTCTAATTGCATGCTCTCTCTTATCGTATTGTGTTCAAGACTAACTCTAAATCACAATGTTCTACACCTAAGATGATCATACCAATCTAAATCATGAAATCATGATTTATACCTGTCGGGACTTTCATTCAAGAATACTACTTAGTCGTACCACTTCATTCAACCGACTTCAAGTTCTAATCAAGAATTCATTAGTCGCATAATGTAATTATCCACTTAATTTCAAAACCACATTCAAGCTTATTACTATACCCACTTCATGGAATTCTTGGTAACTAGCTTCTCTCGGAATTTCCCACCTTCCTATCATATCTACCAGCTGAAATTACATGCATTACTACGAGGAAACTTACTAATTACTCTCATCTAATTATTACTCAACGTAAAATCCAATCTCCTTCTTTGTATACATTTATAACCTTAGATGGAATAAGCACACAACTACTATCATAATAAGAAACATAAATTCTCTCCTATCTATCATCACACAACTACTATCAACAACATCACTCTCAAAACTAAGAAAAAGGATCACTGAAAGAGCTTTAGGGTGAAAGGTCACAAGCACGATTCATTTGAGAAATATGATATAAGAATATGCATAACATTTTATTGCTAACCATTGAGAGTAAGTCATGAATTCACGAGACTGAGCATACTATGAGACATGAGTGCTTATCTAAGTAGGTTCATATCATGAGGCTGATATCCATAACTTTATGAAGTAAGTTGAGATCAATGGGTTAAAGTCTTTGTCCCTCATCTTGGTAACTGAGCATAAATGTGAATTTGTCTGAAGTGTATGAACATAGGTCATGAACACAATTATGATGTTAGATACATCAACATGATGTTGTAACGACTGAACTTTGAGGAATATGCTAGAGTATGAATGGATCGATATATCACTTTAACTCTTTCTAAACACATCACTATCTGATTCTCAACACTTTACTTGATTTCTCATATTATCATCTCCCCTTAGGACTGAAGCTGATACTTTAAAGCTATAGTTCTATTCCATTTTTATTTGAACTAGTCTATATTCGATTTACTCTAATACTCGGAAAAATACTAATCTCATGTCTACAGAACTCTCTATGTGCAAATACTAAGATTCCTTCTAGGTCTTCTTTCTAAGTTGCTTCTCTTAACGTCTTTCTGCTCCTATACAAGTCTTTCTATAATCGTTACCCATATTGGCTTATAAAGCCGCTTAATCTAACCCTTAATAGTTTGACTTCTCCTTCTTAGCCCACTAATAACATCCTTCTAAGTTCATATCTAGCTAATCGGAGGAAACTTAAACTATATTTGAAAGGCTCATCATTGGCTCTCCCTCTCTCTCTCTCTATATATATATAATTCCTTCGACCACTCTCTTAAGAGTAATTAATAATTCTTACAACAACCTACTCCACCTTGACAACTCAAATATACTATCTAGTCACACATGAAAAATCATAAACTTAATTAGAACCTCGTCTGACTATATACGATTTTGGGTACACCTCTTAAGGCTCTTGCTAATCTAATGACTTAGCCACACTTCATTGCTCTCATCTAAGAGTCATAATACCACACTTTACCACTCACATTTATTGAAAGTATCACCTTAATTCATCACATGCTTCATGTCAAACCTACTAGATCAGATCTCAAAACTAACATCATCACCCTCATATTGCCATCTTTTTTTATCACGATGCTCATCTCAAATTCAAGCTTAGTGTTTGGTACTAAACACAAATATCAATATAATTGCTCACATAATATACTAACTTATAACTGCTAGATAAAATTAAGAAACAGTCACCAACTAAGACTTCATGACAAGTAGTCAATCTTTATCTCCTGTCAACCTATTTACAAATTACCGTCACATTTCCTTTTACAACTTAAGTACTATTTACCCTTTCACTATACATTATCACCAAATTATCTTTATAAACCTTTGAATACCACGGGGCTCTCCCTTCAAAAATCATAAGCCTAGCTTAGATCTATTACCTCATGAATACTCTACTCTTCTATTCAATACCTATACTTGGTCTTCATTAACACAATGACACATCAATATAACTTATCTCTGATTAAAGTACACTCTAACTCATCCTAACTAGTAATTATTTCTGTACCTTCTATCATGAAATTCACACTAAATTATCACTCTTTCGCCTACACATAAGGGAGAAAAACTCCTCAGTAATTACTTACTAGTTACATGACTACAACTACATACTTTACTCAATAACTAACCCCATTCTTAGATTACTACACTTCTAAATGCATACTTGTAACTCTAGGCACTTCTCTTACTGACTCATAATATCGCAACTCACACTATCTTTCAAGTGAAGATACTACCCAAGTATTCTAAAACACACTTTCCACTTAAAGGGTATCACCTGAAACAAGGTTTAGAGAAAAGAGTCTAGGAGTACATCTCACTTTGGCTCAAACGCATGATTCATATTAATAAGGGTGCATTCTTTCAAATCAATACACTTAATGCACACTAACAAGCTTCTTTTAATCCCTGTGCAATATTTTGATTCTCTGAAGACTTTATCTAAGGGTAGCTCATCAATAAAGATTTGAGCTTTGCTATTTTAACCACCTTGAGTATGCGGGCCAGTCGAATGGATTTGAGAAACGCACAAATATATGAATAATTTCCTTATGACACAGTTCTATTGCATGATTTAGAGTATGAAAGAAGTAAAATATTTCTTAAATGTCTGTAGTCCCTCATTTATAGAAGTGGGGCCCTCATAACCATAAATAAGATCCTACTGACATAGCTTCTAGACACCCTAGGATACTTGAACTCTATGCTCTGATACCAAGTTTGTTATGACACGAGCCTACACACTGGATGTGGTCAGTACTCGAGAATCATTGTTGGTCCCTAAGTGAACCCTCATCCTGACTGACTATAAGAGAAAGACTAACTCAAGCATACACAAACATCAAACTGAAAGAAATGTTTAAGAACTACTTAATGAATCTCAAATATCTCTAAATATATTGAGTATATGAAACGACCTGTTTCCGTCGTTATGGAAAAAGCCAATGGGGAAAGAATTTGGGCCAGAAAATTTTTGAGTAGTGACTTGGGAATTCCTAGCCTAGTCCGGATTTGGATGAAATCTGAGTCAGGTGAGGTCTAGGGAAATCTGGTAATGAATGAGAGATTTAATTACAAATTTGATCACATGAGTGGATAGCCAAGACGTTAGGGATCTCGTACATCTTTACAGAATCGAATTCAGGCGAGTAAAACTCCCGAAACTGATCTTAACGTGAACGGGTAGTTGTTGAACGTCACAGGTTGAAGGTGTGTTGTGAAATGGGAGTTTGGAACTCAAATTCCAACTTTCTGTCTCTGTGCAAGTCGCCAGGGCGGGGTTAGTTCTGCTAGGGCGGGGCCGCTGTGGCGGGTTGGGTCCCGCTGTAACGGGTTAGTCGTGACTTAAGTCGGGAAAAAACCCCAATTTCGTTATTTTTCTGCAAACTTCATTCTTAAGAGATAGGAGACAACCCAGGGCGATTTCTTGATAGTTTTTCATGACTTTTGGTGCTAAAGGTAAGAATTTTACTCCTCTAATCCGTATTTCGATATGTAGAACTTAGATTCTTGAGTAATTATCATTGGGGAGGGTTTTGGCCTGAAGTTGATGGTGGGAAAAAGCCCTAGTTGTACCTTAGGATCATGGGTTTGGTCTTGGGTTATTGGGTTTATTATAATCCGGGTAAATTAGACCTTAATTATTGATCCTTGCTTAATTGATTATTTTTAGACCACGAACAAACGGGAAGAATCCAGAAAGGGAAGGCTCAAGAGTCTTAGGAGGATTCAAGCTTAGTTTCGAGGTAGGTGATGGTTCGATTTCCTGTTTGTGTGATATATGCCAGTTGATTGCTACATTGTATGTATGCGTGTATGTGAATAGGAAAATGCAAATCGAACCTAATGAAATGATTATGTGTGAACAATACATGCCATGAACCTATTACTTGATTATATGATTTGAGTATTGTTCACTATGGGTGTGATTGTGCTGATTGGGTCAGGTGTCACATTCCGACACATACATTGGATCAGGTGTCACGTTCCGACACATACATTGAATTGGGTGTCACGTTCTGATACATACATTGAATCGGGTGTCACGTTCTGATACATGCATGGGATCATGTGTCACGTTCCGACACACTAACAGTTTGGGTGTGGGTTCCATGAGAGGACCATTATAATTGTTATGTTATGTCTACTTGACATTGATAATGAAAGACAGTATGTTGCTCTAAATTGATGACTGAACTGTATTTTGTATATGTATGCTTATTATGTTGTAATTGCTTGTGTGTATTCTGCTTATTGGAATGGCCGCGTGATCCTACCAGTACACTATGGTTGTGTACTGATACTGCACTTGCTCTTTGTTTATTGAGTACAAGGCATCTTCAGGCGGCTACTGACAGACCTCAGCTAGGTGACTATTGAGCGTGACCGGATTCAAGGGTGAGCCAGTTCTTTCAGGCTACCATGGATCTCTCTTGTTTAAGTCCACTTTTTTCGGACTCAGACTATTTGTTTATGGTGTCTTGTTTAGTTTTCGGGGCTGCACCCCCTTTTCTTAGACTTGTTAGTTAATCAAAGCTTTGGTACAATGACTTTCAGATTCTAGGGGTTGTTTTCCGCAATAGTTTTGATAGTTGTCTTAGTTAAACTTAGGAGTTTATGGGAACTCCCTATTTCTTAGACATTTAAACCTGCTTCCGTATCTTTAAATGTTCTAGTTTTTGTTACCTTGTTTAGTTGGGTTGTAGTAATGGTTCTCCTACCAGAGGATTAGTGTGGGTGCCAATCACGACGGTTTGGATCGTGATAGTATAAAATATAAGTCTTAAATAAAACTCCTAAACTTAAAGACTCTCCTAACTGAGTATCTATGAAGCCTCTACTATATAAAGACAAGTGTCAAGACAAGACCCACGACACCTTAATAAAAAAACTACTTCTAACAACTCATAAAAGATGGAGTCCTCCAGAAGCAAGGAGACCTCACCCAAAGCTGACGAGCAGATGAAGTGATCTAAACGAAACTCATGTTGAGGATCCTAAGTACTTGAGTCTGCATCATAAAAGATGCAGGTCGAATGACATCAGTACATTGAATGTACGAGTGTGTAAGATAGTTGAATAACAAATAACTGAACTGAAAGGAATGCAATTGATATAAATATATACCCAACTGAATGTAAGGAAATAAAAGAGTTAAATCATTTAGACTTTATAAATACTTACTCATCTCTAAACTCAACATATTAAGTGATATAATAAAAATACACTTTTAACTTTATTTGGGAGATTCTTTAATCAACAACCATCACTATGAGCTACGTGATGATACAACGTCTCGCCCACGCTGTCAAAACTATTCTATACCGTGCTGGGGTATAGAACCTCTCAACTAAGGGGATCCACTAAGCAATAAGGATTCATCTAAAAAGTATGATCATATACCCATGTTGGAAGATATGGTTTATGAGGATTTTGAGTCGTCTGAACTCATCCCCATAACGATGCTCAATATTACTCTCAATAATATACTCATGCTCAAATGTATAAAACATACTCTTTTTTTTTAGGTAATTACTCAAAATAACCTCTTAAAAGAGGTAACAACTCTGAAATATCTCTGAACTCATAAACTCTTTTTAGAAATAAAATTTGAAAATATTTAGTTCTCTTATACTCTTTCTCAATCATGTATAAAACTCTTCCCAAAACTCATCTTTACTTTCTCAGAAAATTAATTTAAGGCCATAAATGTTTGATTGAAAAGATTCTCATAAATTATAACTCAAAATAGGGTTCATGTTGAAATATAGACATGAACAAATCAACTCAAGGATCTCAATAGAAATATAGAAAACTCAATACTCAGAAATCAAGAACTCAGAATTCAACGATATTACTTATCTCAAGAATAATCAAAATCCAGGAATTTTGGACTCATAAGCAATAACTTAACTCATATCAATAATTTAGAACTCAAAATCAATAACTTAACCCATATCAAGAATTCTCAAAACTAAGGGTATAACCGAAGATTAAACTTTCACCGACTGAATAGAGATGTAGATTGTGAGGAAGAACTCAATCCATCACTATGAAGAGCCTTACATACCTTATACGCTCCAAATTCTTGAGAAAGATGAGATCTTTGGATGAAAAGATGACAAATTTGTTTTTTAAACTTTAGAGGTGGATTTTCTTGAAAACCAATGGATTCCATGAGTAGAAGATATAAATTGGTGTTTAGATGAAGAAAATAAGAAATTCTATGGTCAAATCTTACCTTGGATGATGGATGAACCTTAGAGGAAGGTAGTTTCTTGAAAACTTTTCTTTCTAGGATAAATTTATGAACTAGGGAGGTGAACTACGTTTTTGTATGGTTTTTAAAGACCCACACGCCCGCGCGGAAATCACCTCAGGCGCGCAGCCAACTGCGTAGGAAGGAAGTAGCTGCTGCCCCGGTGCGCGCTCGCGCGGAAATATCCTTGGCCGCGCGGCTGGCGTGTTGCAAGATAGTGTCTAGTATAATGGGAATAACATTTTACTCCAAACTCCAATTGATGCAAACTTGGTGGCGTTGGAAATTAGACTCAAATAAATACCTTTAAATTTTCATATTCTAAGATATATAGTTGTTATAAATTGACTAAAGTAGAATCTTATATCAAAACTTAATCGGTAAGGAAGCTTTCAACTCAACTTTGTGCTAGAGGATTCTTGTGACCTTAATTCATCTCCTAATTTATTCCCACACTAAATAATTGACCTTAACACCTAAGCACAATTTATGAGTCACTTGATACATTCTTATAAGTAAATGAAGAATGGTTCAGGTCTTAGCTTAGAATTTAAATATTTTTAGGGTGTTACAGTACATTTCAGTAAAGTATTTTTTTGGACACAATCTTCAATGAATTGTGAGATAAAAAACTGTTCAAATGATAATTTGACGGAATATTAAATTAACTGAGTCATTCGTGATCTCAACATTTGAGAAATTTTTGTACAAGAATGAAATTTTTCGTCTTCGAAACATAAAGCGACATTATCATTAGGGAAGTAATATATGCGTTGTATTATTTTTCTTAGTCAAGGTTTTATCCCACCAAATTTTTATGGCAAGATTTTTAATGAGGCAACAAATTATGCATATTTCAAGATATGTGCACTCTTTTTTTTTCACTATGATATTTTTCCACTAAATTTTTTCTGATAAGATTTTAACAAGTCACATCATCTATAGACATTCAAGAGAGAGTGTTATGAAATATTTTTGTGGATGTCCATTAAATGTATAATCTCTATATCGCCCCACTACTCTCACCATTATATGTTTCACCTCTTTCATGACCTCAAAATTTTAATCAATGTTATGTTTCTTATCTCTTTTATGATCTTTTTCTTAAGTGTCATGTATGTGACTAATTTTTTATATGTCTCTATGTAACACTATATAAATAGTGGCCTTGAAGATTATATTGTATACATTTGAAGACACTTGAAAGAAAGAAAAAAGGTATCCTATATTGTTCGTCTTCTTTATATTTATATTATTATTCTTGTTTTTTTATTATACAATACTCTTTTTTATTTTCAAAATCTGTTTCAAGAAAAGTATATGCATCCACCACCTTCTCCTGTAGATCATAGAGACCTTCATAAAAATCCTTAATTTTCATATATATATATATATATATATATATATTTCATATTATCATCTTTAGACTCTTGGTATGGATTGACCATTAATGTCATAATTTCTTCTGATTTAGGTTCTTTTTATGCTACCAAGGATTGATTTCGTTTCTCTATTTCATCGCTCTCATCATCACTTGATAAATTTTTCAGTACAACTATAACATTTCTTACAATTTTGATAAGTTTGCTCAACAGTCATCCTGTTTTTAGGGATATGTTACTTTCTTCTTTTGTCAAGATCCTTTTTTCTTCGATTATTTTTTTTCTTTGAACAATCTCTAATAAAGTAGTTTAATTGTCACAATCCAAAGTAACACTAGGTAAGACATGGTGAATAGAACCCAAGAGGCCCCAAACAAGTCACTTGACATAAGCATGACATAAAAGAAATTCAACAAGATAGAATATGTGATAAAAGTCTCAGTCATATAAGAAATCTAGACATAAGCGCAGAATACTAAATTTTGTCTGATGTAGACTTTCTAACATCATAAGAGTGGTTGAGACGTAACTCATACACCACGTACAAGTCTGAAACTGAAAAGACAATGAAAAACAATAAAGGAACTAAAATATCAATGGCCTTTTTCTCGGAGCATGAGGACTCACTAATCCAATGTGCTCGTAGAACATCTAAGCTAGCCACGAGCGGGAGGAGGAGCGTCGAATCCTATATTATAAGACAATATAGGCATAAGTAAGCATTAGTATATTGAATGTACTAAATATGGGGAAATGCATAAAACATAGGCATGATAACATGATGAGCTTAAACATGATACACAAGACCAAGTAAAACGTAGTAAGAACCTTTAAGGAATTCAAAAGTCAAAATCAAGGTCAGTGCATACATAAAACATAAGGAAATTTTTTATAAAACCTTTGAAGAAAACATAGTTCATTTGTGGGATATTAACCGTTAACCAACAATAAAACCATGTGAGCCATAGCATGAAATCTGGCAAGATTCTCACACCGAAAAGGAGAAACTACTTGCCAAGGTAGAATTCTATCACATTCATTCATAATTGCTATTGTGGATCCACTAGTCAGGTCATTTAAGACAATCCGACGGGGAACGTAGTTTGAGACAAGAGAATTGCTTTTAAATACCAAACCTCTACTAGCAGTAGGACGTCCATTTCAAAGTTTTCTCAGTGCTAAGTAAATCCCAACAGAAAAGACATAATCACATTCATATCAAAATACTTGAAATGACATATTTTAGACTACCAATCCAATCATAAGTTCATATGAGAGTAACTCCTTTCAAATCATGATTTCATAAAACTTTCATTTTTGACACTTACCTTTCTAAGCATCTAAATCATGTTTTCATTCATATGTAAAAAAACCTTTCACAAATCATTGATACTTATCCCAAAATAATTCATAGTTCATAAATCATCATTTTCATAAAACATGCATATCTTTCATAATCAATTTAATGATGAAAATTCATGCATTCATAAACATTGTTCCTAATTCAAGCTCATAAAATAGGCATAAGCATGAGTTCATATAAAATCAATTGAAATTCATGCAATTGAATCAAATCATGCATAATAAGATTAAAAATAAATAATTGAATCATAATAAATAGAACTCATGGAGATTTGCTTAAATCTCTAATAGAATTGGGTGAAATCAATTTAGGAGATTGAGATTCTTCTGAAGCCCAATGGTTGAAAGGAATCCATTGGTGAATTCCAACATACCTTAGGTAAATCTTGATGAAACTCTAACCTTCACCTTGAGAGCTCTTGAGAGAAATTGGAGAAGAAGACTTGAAAGATTTTGGGAGAGTGTGAGTTAATGAGAGAAATTAGGCTTACTTTAATGAGTACAAACAACTATAAGGTAGTTATAAGATAAAAAAAGATGTAGTTTTTAGAGTTAATTGGGTAGGAAAAGACCAAAAGACCCCCACTTAAAAGCTATTGAATGATTTCTACAGCTTGAACCTGCGGATCGTAGAAATTCCTATGGTCCGTCCTATCCAGTCGTAGAGTACTAGAGCTCAAAATCTTATACAATTCCCACTAGTAATTTCTACGAGTCGTCAATTTTTCTACGGTCCGTAGACCTCTTCTGTAGAACCCTTATTACAAAAAATTCTACCAAGCCTGAAACCTCTTTCCACAGGCCATAGAGTGGTCTGTAGGAAAGTTCCAAAACCCAAAATTTCAGCATCCTTCAAGACCCCTTCCTACGACTATCTTCTATAGACCGTAGGGCCTCATATAATCCGTAGATGGGCTCGTAGAAACTGATCCAGTGGAAACAATTTCTGCAACTTTTCTTGGCAATCCCAACTTTTTATTTTAGAGGTGTTACATTAATCCCTCTATATATAGCAACATTCGAGATTACTTTTATCAATTCTTGGTCTTGAGGTGGCTTATTTATTTAAAAACCCATCTCTTCTGATTGTTTTTTCAAATCTTTAGGTGAGAAATATCATATATTCTTCATCGAAGATTTGATAGTGGATAACTGTATGGATCAAGTTTACATTTCTGCTAGGAAGAGTGTTCTTCTAAGTCTAGTGCTTCCACATATCATAGGTTATTAAGTTTTTTATAAGTTCTTCCATAGACATTATCTCTAGATCCTTTACTTTCATTATAGCATTAAGCTTTACTCTTCAAGGAGTCGAGAAGTATATTAAGAAGTTTTTAAATTTTACTTCATTAGGAATAATTACTCAAAAAAATTTAGTTAATTAGTTATATATATGAACCTATTTAGTTCATTAGTTATATATATGAACCTATTGAACATCGCTCGAACAGATTCTCTTTCATTCATCTTAATAAAGAGATCGTATTGCCTAATAGGAAAAAAATTTACTTGTTAATTTGAATTGCGTATTTAAGTGTGGTGTATATGGTATATCACACTTCTTTGACAGCTGAACGTAACTTGATGAGTTTCTATTGACTTCATCATGTCCTATGTCATAAATAAACAACTTTTCACCTTGAAATTCTTTTGAATGACACTGATCTCTTCATCATATATTCTTATTTCTTCTTTGAAAAAGTCTTTTTTTCCCTTTTCATCATAGCTCAATATCCTTTTCTATGATGAAATCCTTCATTTTAATTCTTCACCAGTCACAATATTTATCATTAATTGAAAATCTTGTTGTACGTTAACTATTAATCTTGAACTACAAAAATACAATCATCTTCAATCCGTTGAGGTGTTAGCTTTTGAATCTTTATAACGAGATTTTGTATCTTTGTAACGAATCTCTCATTTTTATAGGTGAACTTTTAGTGAAAGAAAATGAAAGAGAACATTTTTTATTTGAAGAGTTGTAAATTTCAGAGTAGGTTAGGCTTGGATAAAATCTTAGTAAGATGAGGTCTGGGGCAATTCGGGGTAAGGATTGGGGGAAATGTCTAAGTAAATTTCAATTTTATTGTTGCTAAGAAATTAAGGATTCCGTAGAGATTTTCAAAAATGATTTCGGGTAAGTAAAATTGTTGATATCGAACTTGGCATGAAGGGGTTAGTTTAGAACGTCAAGGTTCGAAGGTATGTTGCGAAATAGGCTCTTTTTAGGAGATTTTAGAGTTTTTGTTCCATACAAGCCTCTATAGCGGTGAAATTAATTTCTTCTATGGCATAAGGTCCCATTACATCGCCAATATCGGGGTAAGTCACATTTAATGCAAAAAATTCTCAAAATCACCCATTGTTTGACAATTTCATTTGGGGAAGAGCAAGGGCAAATTTTCTTTGTTTTTCATCATTGTCATCGAAGGTAAGTTAATTACTCCCTTATCTTGGTAATTCAATTCTTGGGTCTGTAACGACATGTTCCCATCGTTATGAAAAAGCCAATGGGGAAAGAATTTGGGCCAGAAAACTTTTGAGTAGTGACTTGGAAATTCCTAGCCTACTCCAGATTTAGATGAAATCTGAGTCAGGTGAGGTCTAAGGAATATATGGTAATGAATAATAGATTTAATTATGAATTTGATTATATGAGTGGATAACCAAGACGTTAGGGAGCCCGTACGGCTTTACGAAATCAAATTCAGGCGAGTAGAACTCTTGAAACTGATCTTAGCGTGAACGGGTAGTTGATGAACGTCAAGGGTTGAAGGAGTGTTGTGAAATGGGAGTTTGAAACTCAAATTCTGACTTTCTGTCTCGTGCAAGCCGCCAGGGCGGGGTTAGTTATGCCAAGGCAGGGCCGTTGTGGTGGGTTGGGTCCCGCTGTAGCAGGCCAGTCGCGACTTAAGTCGGAAAAAACCCCCAATTTTGTTATTTTTCTGCAAACTTCGTTCTTAAGAGCGAGGAGATGACCCATGGCGATTTCTTGACAGTTTTCCATGACTTTTGGTGCTAAAGGTAAGGATTTTACTCCCCTAATCCGTATTTCGATCCGTAGAACTTAGATTCTTGGGTAATTATCATTGGGGGAGGGTTTGGGCCTGAAGTTAATGGTGGGAAAAAGCACTAGCTGCACATTAGGATCATGAGTTTGGTCTTGGGTTATTGGGTTTATTGTAATCCAGGTAATTAGGCCTCGTATATTGATCCTTGTATTAAATTGTTATTTTTAGACCACGAACAAGCGGAAGAATCCGGAAAGGGAAGAATCAATTGCCTTAAGGGGATTCAAGCTTGGTTTCGAGGTAGATGATGGTTTGATTTGATATTTGTGTGATGTATGTTGGTATTTGCTTCATTGTAATGCATGTTTGTATGTGAATGAAGTACTATTGATCAAATCTAATGAATTGATTATGAATGAACAAATGTAGGCCATGATTCAACACTTGATTGTATGATTATGAGTATGTACCTTGTGAGTGTGAATATGATTGTGGTTGTGTTGATTGGATCGGGTATCACGTTCCGACACATACATTGGATCGGGTATCACGTTCCGGCATATATATTGGATCAGGTGTCATGATCCTACACACTAATTGGGATCGGGTGTCATGTTCTGGCACACTAACAGTTTGGGTATGAGTTCCATGAGAGGACCATTGAATTGTCATGTTTAATTGATTAATGAGAATGTGGAAATGTACATTGCTTCTGAAATGATAACCGATGTTTATGTATATTCTGTGCATGTTGTGCTTATTATGTTGTAATTATTTGTGTGTATTGTGCTTATGGAAGTGGCCGTCTGATCCTACTAGTACACTGTGGTTGTGTACTAATACTGCACTTGCTCTTTCTTTGTTGAGTACAAGGCATCTTCAGGCGGCTACTGACAGACCTCAGCTAGGTGACTATTGAGCGTGACCAGATTCAAGGGTGAGCCAGTTCTTTCAGGCTGCCATGGATCTCTCTTGTTTAAGTCCACTCTTTTTGGACTCAGACTATTTGTTTAGGGTGTTTTATTTAGTTTTCGGGGCTGCACCCCCTTTTCTTAGACTTGTTAGTTAATCAGAGTTTTGGTACAATGACTTTCAGCTTCTAGGGGTTAAACTTCCGCAATAGTTTGTTTAGTTGTTTTCTTAAATCTTTGGAGTTTATGGAAACTCCATATTCCTCTAGACATTTAAACCTGCTTCCGTATCTTTAAATGCATAGTTTTTTGTTAAGTTGCTTAGTCGGGCTGTAATAATGGTTCTCCCACCGGAGGGTTAGTGTGGGTGCCAATCACGACGGTCTGGGTCGTGACAAGGTCGTAGAATCTATGGTTTTTGCCTTAGGGGAGGGTTTGAGGTTGGTATAATGGTGAAAAAACCTTGGTCGAGTATAATTATCCTAAAATTGGCCTCAGGTTTGGGATTAGGATATAATCCAAGTGTATTAATTAGGTCATTTGGGTCTAATTATGTGTTATATTGACTGTTTGTAGACCAAGAACAAGTTATGTATCATAACAAATGAAAAACTCAAGTTCTTTAAAGAATTTCGGGCTTGATTCGAGGTAGGTGATGATTATTTATTTCTCATTTATGTTATATGTGCTTGTTAGCTGCTTCATTAGTATTGCATGTATAACATATGGTTAGGAAAATGGAAGGAGTATAAATTGAAATGTTAATTATTGTTAATCATATCCAACGAATGTGTTTACTTGGGTGCACAAATGTGATTGCTATTCATTGTGATTGTGATTGTGATTGTGACTGTGATGTGTGATTGCTGGTTGGCTCGGATACAACACTTTATACAAGATATTCTCATGGTTGGCTCGGGTACAACACTTGTTATATACTGACGGTTGGCTTTGATACCATGCCTGGTTCGAGATATCTATATTGTTGGATCAAGTACCACGCTTGTATAAATTACTAACGGTTGGTTCGTGTACCACGCCTGATATATTGATTGTTTGTGTATGGGTTCCATGAGTGAACCAAATTAGCTTGTTGTAATCTTGTTGTTCATGTTTATTGTGAATGTTAATTCTAGCTGAGGACTGGGAGTCCAGGCTATGTTTATAATTGTGGTATTAATTGTATGTTATTTGTTTTACTAAGTCGTGGTTACATGTTCATATTTCGTATAATTAGAACAGACTGATGAGCCTACCAGTACACTGTGAATTTTGTGTATTAATGTTGCACTTGCTCTTTATATGTTGAGTACTAGGCATATTTCGATGGCTGCTTCACGACCTCAACTGTAATCCTAGTGTTAATTGAATCCAAGGGTGAGCTACTTTTTCCGGGCCACCATAGGTTCGTGTTGCTTTCTAGTCCACTTTTCGGACTTAGACTCTCTTTATTTTTTTTAATTTTTGGGTTATATCCCTGTATTCTAGACTATGTAGAGTTTTGATGCGCGATTTTCAGATTCTAGGAGGTATTCTGTGATTGTTTTATAACTTTAATTTTGGATTAAGAAAGATTATTTTTAAATTGTTGAAAACTGCTTACTTTTGGTTGTTTAGTAAACTGTGTGATAGTAGTTAGTTGGCTTTCCCATCAAGAATTAGTGTAAGTGACACCCACAAAGTAATTGCAAATATTTCTTAGGAACATATGTACATTTCTTTGATAAAATATATTCCTCATATATTACTCTATTATATAAGCGGCAAAGTGAGGAGCTTGGGGTCAAGCAGGTTGCTGACAAGCTCCTTACATATTATTTGTTTGTACTTTAGTGATAAAACTTTATTTTACTATTTATATTTTATCACTTTATTTTACTATTTATATTTTAATAGTTTTATGTCAATTTATTTGTCTTGCTTTCATTTTTAATATGTTATATATTTAAATTACAAAAAAAAATATTTTAATAATTACAATAATTAACAACTTAAAATATTTCAAAACATATTAACAAATTTATTTACTATAGAAATTTATATGTGCCATATAAATTGGAATATATGGAGTAACATGTTATTTTAAAATTACACAAAAAGAAAGTATTGTATATTATAATAATTAACAACTTAAACTATTTAAAAATGAGTTGATAGCCACATAAATTGAGACAAATGAAGTAACATACATTAGGCGCTTAGTATCAGTCAGAGAATTCTCCGATTTGTCGTTCTACTTCAATTTCCTCTATTTATATTCTGTACCTTTCTTTGTTTCAATTTATGTCTTACTTTCCTTTTAAGTATGTTACTATATATTTTAAAAATTACGAAAAAATGGTATTATAAATTACAATAATTAACAACATAAAATATTTAAAAAACATATTAAAATTTTGGTTGACTCTCAAAATTTCACACGTACTCACATAAATTGGGACAGAGAGTAATATATATTATTTGAAATTTACATAAAATGTACTATAAATCACAATAATTAACAATTCAAAATATTTAAATTGAGACAAATAGAATAACATATATTGGGCCCGTGCTTGCACGGGCTATATATATAACACTGTATTATTTATAGTAGTATACTTGGAATAAAAATATTAATTAAAGATTTTATTAAAAAATACTTTTCTATTCACGGGAAATGAAACTTATTTCCCTTGTTTGCACCTTTTGCGCGGTGAAGGTATGGTTACCCAACCAAATTTCAAAATGTCATCAAATAACTTTAAAAATTACTTATGCACTTATTACCAATTACCATGCATGAACAAAGATAAGTGGATGTGTTCCAAATGTATATAACTTCAAGCATTGACATCTATACATCTTTAAGATTAGACATTAAAATACATTATCATTTTTGTCTAATTTATGTGATAGTATTAGATATCTAGACTCTCTTTAAGATTAAACATAAAATTGTCACTCCCCGAGCCTACATCCTGGGCGGGACTGACACTCGAGAACCATTGTTGTTGCCAAGCGAACCCTTGGCCAGGCTTACTTACTCAGCGGAAGTCTTAAACACAAGAAATAGTCTCAAAGGATAACTCATGCAAATGTCTTTAAGAAATATTAAACTTAGCCAAAATGGCAACTCAAGTCTCAGCCATTAAAACGGGAAATAGAAAACTCAAGAACTAACATATAACTGTCTATGAAGCCTCTAAACAACTGAGATGGATGTCAGGACAAGACCCATGATATCCTAATGAAACTAAAACTACTAAAAGCAATAAAAGGGATCCTCCGGAAGCAAGGAGGCTCACCAACAAGTCTGGAGCTCAACTAGAATCAACG
>JAJONR010008069.1:0-24535 GCA_029582245.1 Solanum etuberosum
ATGTGATCACTCAGTCTTCTATCAACAATCAACCGCTGGCATTGTCCTCCTTGTTGTATATGTAGATGACATTGTCATTACAGGAAGTGATTATGCACGGATCTCATCCCTCAAGTCTTTCCTGCATATGAGATTTCATATGAAGGACTTGGGACAATTAAAATACTTTCTAGGAGTAGACGTAAATCGAAGCAAGAACGGAATTCTTCTATCTCAGAGAAAGTATATTTCTTGACTTACTTGCAGAGACTGGAAAGTTGGCAGCAAAACTCTGCAATACCCCAATGATTCCCAATGTGCATCTTATGAAAGATGATGGTGATCCTTTTGATGATCCAGAGAGATACAAGAGGATAGTTGGGAAGTTAAACTACCTCATTGTGACTCGTCCAGATATTGCATTTTGCTGTAAGTCTTGTTAGCCAATTCATGTCCGCACCTACGGTCAAACATTGGGCAGCTTTGGAACAAATTCTATGTTACTTGAAAGGAGCTCTTGGACTCGGCTTATTGTATAATAATCATGGACATACTCGTGTTGAGTGTTTTGCCGATGCTGATTGGGCTGGATCCAAAATTGATAGAAGGTCTACTACAGGCTATTGTGTATTCGTTGGAGGAAACTTAATATCATGGAGGAGCAAGAAGCAAAATGTTGTATCTCGATCCAGTGCTGAATCTGATTACAGAGCTATGTCACAGTCTACATGTGAGATTATGTGGATACACAATCTTTTAACTGAAATTGGATTGAAACATCATACACCAGCAAAACTTTGGTGTGATAATCAAGCTGCTCTTCATATTGCCTCGAATTCGGTGTATCATGAAAGAACTAAACATATTGAGGTTGACTGTCATTTCATTCATGAGAAGATTCAGGAAAACTTGATTTCCACTGGCTATGTGAAGACCGGAGAGCAACTAGCTGATTTGTTCACAAAGGCACTAAATGGAGCTCGAGTTAATTATCTATGCAACAAGCTGGGCATGATCAATATCTATGCTCCAGCTTGAGGGGGAGTGTTACAGAATATTGTAGGATATTTATTGTAAAGATATTCTCTTACCTTATATAGCTAGCTAAATCATAGAAAGATGTGTAGGATATTTACTTACCTTTGATAGAACCTCTAGTGATTGTATATATACATGTACTTCTTAACATAGTGAAATACAAGTTCTTCTATTCCCATATTTCAAATAACACTTATTAAACAGGCATACAGCTTCTATTGCGGCAGGAAACCATGGAGTCCCCGTTATTGTAGCTGGACATGACTTTGGAAATGCTAGTGGAATGGCTCCTCATTCACAGTAAGAAATTGAATTTTAATTTTCTGTTCACATTTGATTTACTGATATCAACCTGCAAGGTGATACTCTACATGCAGAAGAGATTCCAGCGATGTAACTATCATCAGTTCATCACTAGTAGTTTAGTGTATCACAATATTGCAAACAACTTATGTGTTAGTTCTTGTTCATCTTTTCTATAAGCCCTTTGTCTTGTGAATCTTGCAATGACTTCTAACCAAGCGCTTTCTCAATGCAAAAGATTTTGACGACTTAACTTTACAAAAAGGTTCTTTTGTAACAAAATGATCCTGATCACTTCTTCAGGAGTTAACCAAACATTACAATTAGCACACCTGTTCTCTGATAAGTGAAGTGATGAAAGTCTGAATCCATTGTTGAGGGGAGGGGGATCCTGAAGCACTGGGAAGTGCTTGAGTTCTGAGCACTTGGGGAAATTACTAGAAATCTACTTTAATGATCGACCTTCTCAACTTCCCCAAGTGGTCATAACTCAAGCCTCTAGTGTTTCCTTTTATCAAAATACAGATATTGAGATAAGTATTAATTTCCTTACCTTGTATCTTTCTCGCTAAAAGTAGTATTAGAGCAGATACTGATTACATGCCGATATTTCTAGCATTGCAGTTTACAAGGCATTATACAAGAGTTTTGGTGGCTTTGCTGCAGATGTCGTTGCTGCCATAGACCAGGTAAGTTTTCATTTTTGGCTAGAGAGTGGAGAACTTTTAAAGGAAAAGAATAAAGAGAAAAGGATGCATGTCCTGGTTTTGACTTTTGGATAAAGAGAGGAATGGAGAAAGATATATTGCAGATGTAGGGAAATCTCACATCAAGTTTCTGTAACATAAAATAATAGTATGCTAGTTTAGATTTGATTTTGTCAGAAGGTGAAAAATGTTTCATCTGTTAGTTATAAAAGAAAAAGTTTCATCTTTTTTTATCATAAAAGAGAGATTCAAATACCAAAATAGGTCTAATTTTTGGTACAGAATAGAATAGGAAGCAGGCCAAATTTTTATGGATGGAGGGCATATTCATTTGTCCTTCATGCTTAAGAATCATTTACTGCTAATTCACAGAGGCAAAAGAGAAAAAAGAATAAATATTAGTTCCTCAGTGTTGATACTTGTCTGTTACAATTATAGGCAGCCCAGGATGGCGTGGATATAATCAATTTATCAATCACGCCAAACAGGCGTCCTCCTGGTTTGGCGACTTTCTTTAATCCGATAGACATGGCCTTGTTATCAGCAGTAAAAGCTGGCATTTTTGTGGTACAAGCAGCTGGCAATACTGGACCATCACCTAAGAGTGTTGCTTCCTTCAGCCCATGGATCTTCAGTGTTGGAGCTTCAACCCATGACAGGGTTTACAGCAACTCTATATTGCTGGGCAACAACATCACCATATCTGGAGTTGGACTAGCACGTAAGTCTTCCTTGGTGATTGCTGCATTTAATTCTATTTTGAGAATATTAATGGAGCATGATTCTTCCCACAAATATCTATTATTTTAATCCCTCTCACTTAGTCTTAAATTGTCTGTTAGAAGAAGTTAACGAGTAGAACTGAAATTATGTAATTCTTTGAAGAGAAGTGGGCAATGATCAGATTTCACTACCTAACTATTCCGCTCTGCGCTAAGTTAAGTAATTTTCTGTTGGAACTTCTAATGATAATTTATGCAACTTCTAGGTCAGTTGTTGTTTCTCTCTCTTTCTAGAGAGAGAAATTGCAATTCCTTGCGAGTTAGAAAAGAATGAGTAATAGATCATCCTATGGAGTGTCACAACTCTTGGATATGGTAGGATCAGTTATAGGTAAGTTAGTACCGATCCAGAGAACTTAGGTGATAGAGGTGTTACAAGGAAGGTAGATGTCGACCCTTACTTACGAGTATTCAAACTAGCCCTTTCACTTTTGGTTTCGTTCTATATGTTCTGATATCTTATACGTAAAAGAATGCATTTGAGGGATGAGGATAGTCTTCAATCACCAGATTTTTCCAGTGAATACATATATTTTTTGTGACTTAAAAATCAGCCCTTTGGGCAAATTGCAACTTTTGAAACTCGGGGATGATGTGGCTGTCCCTATACCTTTCTCCACTTAAATACTGGACTTAGTTCACTAGAGCTCGAACTTTTGACCTAAGTCCCAAGTCCCTCAACCTCATCCCCTTGGGGCTTTCTCAAGTGAATATTAAGGTGTTTCTAAATAAGTTTGACTTAGTTCACTTGGCATAGAGCTCACACTTTTGACCCAAGTCACAAGTCCCTCAACTCTTTGGGGCTTTCTCAAGTGAATATTAAGGTGATTCTAAATAAGTTTGATATCTTTTCGGATTAAACATGATGCATTACCTTTTGATTAAAAAGTTAGGCTTAGACTTAAAGTATGTACAGGTCATGTGCCACATTAGATAAATTACTATATCCACGGTAAAGTGTGTCACTAGCATTGAGGCGTATTGTCACGGACTTAGACTTCAATTAACGCTCCGTGTGACACTTCACAACTTACTCACGACTATTTCACGATCTTGTAAGCTCAAGTAAGTCCTTTTCAAACTTAGATCGCTAAGAGAATGAAGAAAGACACAAGAGTTTTTAAAGAAGGCTTTTGTATTGCTTTGGAAGAATGCTTACACTTGCTTGGTTGAATTACAAATGAATGCCCCTCTATTTATACTACACACCTAGGGGCTAAAGTGCAAATAAAAATTGCTATACAAGTCCCTACATATTTACAAATTGGTCCCTCTTCTAGAATTCTCTACAAGGCTAGAGAATTCTCAAGCCTTCCAAGAAAAATCTTCTAGGGTATTCTAGAGCCTTCTCCAAACCTCTCCAAGATCCTAGATTCTTCCCCCCTTAATTTTATGCCTAACTTGTATGGCAAAGTGGCGGGTCATGACAGTAAGTTCTTCATGCTTTCTTCTAATCTTTTCTCTCACATGGTATCAAAGCATGCAAAACTTTTGAATTCAAGCCTTGTCGCCACCTATCAACAAAATATTTTCATGTACTTAGCCCCAGAAAAATAATTAGACCCACACATCATTGTGATCAAACTAAAATAAGTACACAAAAGTGCAATTTCTAACAATTCAAGGTAGATAAGGTAGTTTACATAATTTAACATGAATCTTCTCCCATACATTGCTATAGTGAATAGTGATTGCACTGCCAGGAACTAGAGTTATTTTTCAACAAAGATCCAATGCCATGTTATATTAAGTGAACCACCTCAAATACAAGTTGAATTGTTAAAGATGATACATGTTTATTATAGACCCAAAAATGCTCCAATATCACATTAAATGGTGTGAACCGTCTCATCTAAAAGTTTAAATTGTTAGAGAGGAAACTTGTTTATTTATTTTAGGTCTATAAGCAGAGAGAAATTAAAAGGTGAACAATCTTTCATTTGCGGGAAACAGATGCCATTTTAGGACTACCTAAAAAGAAAAGGAGAGCTATGTTTTCCAGACAAATGAAGTTTAATCCCTTGTCATGTATTGGTAATACCAAATAATTATCTAAATCAGCGGAGAATGCGAAATGATATTACAGGATTGCCTTTAAAGTTGAGGAAGCCGATGCCCTTGAAAGTTGTTATAGAAAGTGAAGCCTATAGAAATTTACTCTTGGAGATGGCCTGCTTGATAATTTCAACAACATAAATTCCATGCTGTTATTCTTTCTATAGTTTTTTTTTTCAGATTTCAGAAGCTGAGAAGCATCCTGTAATATCTCCCAAAAAAATGTTTGCCTAAGCTAGATGCCTGAGATATTTTCCCTGACACATCCATACATGCATACCTAAGCTAGACGACGCCTGAGAATTTCCCTGACACATCCATAAATGCATACCTAAGCTATAGATGCCTGAGATTTTCACTGGTATGCCCATAAATAATGCATACCTAATCAGGCATGTACTTTGTGGAAAATTTATGCACTAGTGCCATTAGATTTTTTTTTGGTTTGGTGTGGGTGGTTATTGAGCATAAGTCTGTTAGTATTCAGTCGATACAATCACTGAAATGCTGCAACTTTATTTCCAGTTTCTCTTTGAATGCAATGATGCGGCACTTTAGTTGTTGGTGCCGTACTGTGCCCTTAACCAATTAAACTTCTTTACTACCTTTTCAGGAGTTCCCTGTAATTTGGAGTCTGTTAGTTTGTAATACTTTTGGAAGGGGGACTACTTTGATGTAGTATACCTGTGGATAAATAGAAGAAAAAGTTACCATTCTCAAAAAAAATAAAATGTTTTTGTCTACAGCTGGAACAGATGACATGTACATGCTGGTTTCTGCAATTCATGCTTTGAATGACACAGCTGCTAAAGATATGTATGTTAGTGAATGCCAAGATGCCAGTAAGTTCAATCATACGCTCGTTCAAGGGAATCTCTTGATTTGTAGCTACTCCATCCGGTTTGTGCTTGGGCTTTCCACCATCAAACAGGCCTCAGAAACAGCTATGAACCTTAGTGCAGCTGGAGTCGTATTTGCCATGGATCCCTTTGTTATCAGCTATCAACTTAATCCGGTTCCAATGAGATTGCCTGGAATTATAATTCCTTCTCCAGATGATTCGAAGGTGAGTTTGGATGTAAAAATGCTTTTAGTATCTGTGCAGATCAAACATGGACAGTTGTGCATTTAAGTGCACACAAAGTGAGATAAGAATCGTAAAAACATGTAAATTCTTTTGTTACAAGTTTACTCATTCTGTGACTGTTGGTATGTATGCACAACAGTTCTCGTCTTTGATTTTAATTTGGGGATCTTAATTAATTTGGCAGATTTTACTTCAGTACTACAATTCTTCTCTTGAGAAAGATGAAACTACAAGGAAAATCGTCAAGTTTGGGGCTGTTGCCTGCATTTTGGGGGGAATAAAACCAAATTTCAGTTTGTCTGCTCCGAAGGTTATGTATTATTCTGCAAGGGGACCAGATCCAGAAGACAATTCTGTTGATAATGCAGACATATTGAAACCCAACCTTGTTGCTCCAGGAAATTCTATATGGGCTGCTTGGAGTTCCCGCGGCGCTGAATCGATTGAATTTCAAGGTAGATGGTCTCAAGAACTAAAAAAAGGCTTCCTTATAAAAAGAACTTAAATAGACTAGCAGGTTACTCAAGAACTATCTGTAGAAGTATGGGGGTTACTCATAAAGCAATATAAATGCCATGAAAAATTATTTACTGACCCAAGTACTTCCTATTATTTAGGTGAAAACTTTGCAATGATGTCTGGTACAAGCATGGCTGCTCCTCATATTGCTGGTTTAGCAGCCTTGATCAAGCAAAAATTTCCTACCTTTAGTCCTGCTGCAATTGGATCTGCACTTTCTACAACAGCCTCTCAACATAATAAATATGGGGGCCCAATACTAGCCCAGCGTGCATATGCCAACCCAGATTCGAACCAGTCTCCTGCAACACCTTTTGACATGGGAAGCGGATTCGTGAATGCTACTGCAGCGCTGGATCCGGGCCTTATTTTTGATACAAGTAAGCTACTCTTTGCTTGATATTTTTGCCTAGGATGTTTAGGAGAGTATTGTTCATTGGCATTTTAGCCCATTATTGAACTCTATTAATTTCAAAATGACAGATGTCGTAATCTCAGGGATGATAGTAGTTCCTAGAATTGTGGAATGATAAGAATTAAGTAGACGAATTATGTTTGAATTATAGATGCAAAAGTTTTCCAATCAAGGTTTGCCTAGTGTCAATGGCATTCCTAGCCAACAATTTGCCTGGCCTAGTCTTTATCCCACAACTTTGATCTGAAGTAAATACGTCTACCGTGATTCTTGACAATTTATACTCATATTAAGGATCAACATTTCATACTTTGAAGAAGGAAATGAGAGAGTTTAAACAGGAGATGATTTTTATCATTGCACAAAGGATATCTTATTAAAATACTGTGTGTCTTGTGCCTCCAGTCTCGTGTACCGAAGGTATATCATATCGTATACCTAAGGGTTTTCTGTTCTCTATATAAAAAGCACAAGCCTAAGAAGCCCCTAATGGGCATGAGTGGGCATTAATCTCAGCTCCTGGGCAGAAATTTCAGCCCCTTTCTTGGGATTTTTAGCTCCAGTCTTGGGCTTCATGTACGCCCCTCCGCTTGGGCTCTATATGGCCCCAATCTTCCTTCTCTTGGACTTGGACTATGAAATATGTATAGCGCTTGGCCACTCCTTTCCATAATTCGTGGACTCTTCTCCCACGATACACAGATTCTTGATATCTCATTGAGCCTCACCAACTTTATTTTGATATCCTTAGCTTCCAAAGCTTCATAATAAAGGTATGCTGCCATGGATGCTATCACTTAGTCACTTCCAACCTCTGTTCTTAGGAAGCCTTTTTAGTCCATGAAGTTTAGAATGTGTTTTTGGTATGAAGGAGTATATTTTCCATGGAAAATGTTTCCTAGATGTTTTCTTGGAAAACAAATTAGCTTCTTACTAATTTTATAGTTTTTAGTAAGCAAAAAATGTTATCTCAAAAGCATTTATATGTAATCTAGCAAAACACTATAGGGGTGGAAGGGGAGTAGGGCCTCAGGAGTGGGAGGGTCAATGGGTCTTGGTGCCGTTGGGTGGGTATGGAGGATATACAATAAATATAGAGTGTCACTTATAAAACTTTTTTTACCTACTTCCATTAAGGGAGTCATTTTCCTCATTTTTAAAGAACTTATTTTCCTAGAGAATATTTTTCCAAAATTTTATCCAACCAAGCAGAAAATAAGAAAACATGTTTTCCTCCATACCCCAAACACATCAATAACATTTCTGTAATTATAAGAATGTTCTCTAGTTGATTGGTTATAAGTCTACCATACCATACTGCAGAGAAAAGAATGCATGTTCGGACATTGAGAAGGAAAACCTAATCCGGTGTCAACACTTGATTGACCGGAGCACCTAACTAGCTTCAACCAAGTTTTCGGTAGGCTAGGAAGCATATCTTTTTCTCTTGTGTCTATTAAGTGTTTTGATCTTTATACAAGTATAGGGTGTTAGGAATCTTAGACGTGTTTACCATGGTTTAAAGTTTCTTGGTACAAAGACTAGGCCAGACAATCTATTGGGAAGGAGTTAGGCCAACCTTCTTTGGAAAGTTTTGCATCTCTAGTTCAAACTATAATTTGCTTATTTTGTTTAAAAGTTCTCATCATACTGCGATTCTCAACCCACAGTAGTTCAAATTTGATGTTCTCTAAGCATAATTTTTTTAATTCATTTTAAGGACTAAGTGAGTGATTTGATTGAAATGAGAATTGAGAATAGTTCAACGTAGAGTTAAATCACTAAAAACATTCAGAAAACAATGACTAATGATTTGCGGGTGGCTAGAATACATCCTTTGTGGCACATCATTCTGTTAGATGTGGACCTTAAATTCTGATTTGTAGGTTATAACGACTACACGGCGTTCCTCTGTGGCATAAATGGATCAGCTCCTGTTCTTCTGAACTACACTGGTGAGAGCTGCGGAGTATCTACTATGAATGGAGCTGACCTGAACATGCCTTCAATCACAATATCAAAGCTGAACCAATCAAGAAAAGTTCAAAGAATGTTGACCAACATAGCAGGCAATGAAACATATATTATCGGTTGGAGTGCACCTATTGGGGTTTCCGTTAAGGTTACCCCAAAGCGATTTTTCGTTGCAAGTGGACAGCAGCAGATCTTGAATGTGTTCCTCAATGCTACCATGAACAGTACAACACCAAGCTTTGGAAGAATAGGACTTGTAGGAAACCATGGTCATGTTGTAAACATTCCTTTATCAGTCATAGTAAAAATCTCATGCCACTCAACTAACAGCTGATGATACTTCTGATCTTGTAATTTTGTTAGGTATCCAGTTTTTTGATTTGCATCAGGCTCTGTAAATGTTTTTGTAATGCAGGTATCTTATTGAGTGATCATAAATAACCATAACTTCCGTTTCCTCAATCACATTCTCTCCTTTATATTTTAAAAATATTTACTATGCTGAGTCATGTAATATGCTTTTGTAAAATAATATTAATATTACTCAAACTAAACTTTGAGGGGTTGATTGATAGAGTGTAATGGGAAAAATAATGCATGCATTAGCTTTGTATATTACTAATTCCTTGTTTGGTATACTTTTTCTACCTATGTATAACTAATGCGATAATTAATTATACATTCTATTTGGTGTTAAGGTCTGTATAACTAATACATGTCATGGTATTAGCAATGCAAAGGGTTTTAATGTATGCATTAGTATAATTAAAGACATATTTGCCCATAAAAACATTTTCCACATCCTTTCCACCATATTTGTGGAGGGCAATTTTGGAAACAAATACTTATTTTTTGAAATTATGCAATGCATGTTATTTTAAAGGTGAAATGATCTGATAGGACCCTTGTACTTGCATGAGTTTGTATTCTGGATCCTTTTACTTATTCAACTAAACTCTTAAACTCAATTAAAATGAAACTTTAAACCCCTCCAACCATGTGTGTAGCTCACTTTTTCTTTCATAAATGACATGTCATATCCATGTTAGATATATTAATATCACATCATAATTATTTCATAACTATTTTTTAAAATTATTTAATAAAAGGTTAAAATAATACATTTTTAATTTATTCTTTAAAGTAAAACTTCATACATCCTCTCCCCTATTCCCACCATGAAACAACCAAAATCTACCGGAGAAAGCCGTCGTCGCCACTCTTGCCGGCGAGACCACCTATACTCTCCCTTACCTGTCTTCATCTTCGTCGCACCACCTGACCGAAAAACATCTTCGTCGTCATGACCAAATCCTCACACCCTCACCCACCTTGTTCTCCTCTCCACTGACCAGCGCCGCCTCTCTCTCTCTCACTCCACTGCGAGTTAGTGGTCTCCGGCGAGTACAGCCAGTGCCACTCTCTTCCTCCGCCGGCGAATCAGTCAGCTCAAGGAGGTGTCCAAGATCTACTAAATAGATGACAATAGATTATGGAGAAGAAAGAAAAAGGGGTTGGGCAAGGACAGAGATGGTTGAAAAGAAGGTGTAATGGGTGAAGAAGAAGAGATTTTTTAATTAATTCTTTTTTAATTTTTATTTATTTATTTATAATTTTAATATTTTTTAACTCAAAAAAAGATATTTACTCGCCTTAAGAGGCGTGTAGTTACAAAATTTTGCCAACTTAGCCATCCTAATGTCACATAAGCCTGATCATAGGGGTTTGTTAAATTGTGTTTTATTGAGTTTAATGGTTCAGTTGATAAAAGATTAAGTAAAAGAGTCCATAATACAAACTTGTACAAGTACATGGGTTCATTAGACCATTTTGCCTATTTTTAATACATCAAATCAAACTCTGTGTAACAAATAATCTCAGCATAGCTAATACAAGCATAAGTAATATGAGCATTACTAATAGTTTATTTTTTTTCAGAAGTGTTTTTCAAAGAGGTATTTTTGAAGAATAACAACTTGTATTTGATTTGTTAATTTAAGAAACACTTTTGTCAATATTAGAGCACTTTAGGCTTAGGTAATGATGTTTCAAAAGTGTGTTGTGGAAAAAAAATATTTTTTTTGTTTCTAAAAACAACTTCTATTACTATTTAAAAAGATTTTTTTTTTTTTAATTTGGTCAAACATCTTAACTAGAAAACGGATTATAAGCAGTTTTTGATAATTTGACCAACATGCGATGATCTTTCAATCTTATAGTAATAAATTTTGGTTTGACAAAGTTGTTTACTATATTCTTACCTTTTTGTTTTTTCTTATTAAGATATATTTTTCAAAGTAAGATGCTTAACTTCTTCTTTTTTATGCTCTATATTCATCGTTTTTTTTTTCTTCTTTTTTTCCGACAAAAATACTTTTAAATTTATATTTTATATTACTCATATTTAGAAATGACAGTTTTAAAAGGACGAATAATGGCAAAGTTGTAATTTGCATGTCTCATTCCAAAAGTAATTCAAAGTTATATTTGTAATCACAATATGATATATCTGTCAGTCTTACTAAAACTTTTACATACGTGTTAGTAATTGTCTTGATTTACTCATACATCATTTTTATTATGGATTTTGTCTTTGTTTTCAATTAATTACTGAAGAAATAAATCATATTATGAAAAAAAATTGAGCTGTCCTTTTTATGATGCAACAATCAAATCTCAGGAAGCAATTGAGCAAGCATTCTTCTTGACTTGGTTCACCATGCTAGCTATTATCATCTTCCACAAAATATGAAAGGTATGATTGTTAATTACTTGAATATTTTTCTTTCTTTGTTTTGGTCAAAGATAAAATCATGAGTATTGTTTACAACTACTGACATTTTTTTTATTTTGGTGTTTGGTATGATTTTTACTTTTTTTATTTGAATTGAGGAATAGTAAGACTACAAGAAACATCCAATGTAGGTTGATTTTTGGCGTATTACAAAACTCTAAGGTACTAACTCACTCTTGAGTGGTAATTCTATGTATCTTCTTTTGTACGATTTATGATTAATCCAAATAAAAGGGGTAAGAATGTTGATCCTTGTGACTTTAGATGATTCGTGCATTATCAAAGACCAACAGTCATTCTTCGAAAATAATAAAGGACAAGATATTGTTTAATAGATCGTTTATATATCTGAATATGATTTCAAGTATAGTGAGGAATCTTGTATGTATTCCTAAGAAAAGGAATTTGTCCATTTTTGGGGTCTTAAAGGGGTGTGGAAACACATAAGAACTCTTGATTGGAAAAGAGATGCAACTCAATTTTCAATTTTGTTTCTAATAGGGGTAGGTGATCATTGAATCCGAGTTTGATTATTATTTTCATATCTGTAATAGTGCAAAATGAGAAATTCCTTTATTCTTATCAAGTAAATATACACTTCTTCAAGTCTCTTAGAAATTCTAACGATTTGATCAGTTTCATTTTTCATTCTTAAATTTTCTACTTTTAGATTTTAAGCTTTGCAAGTACTAAAATTGGTACTTGAGCAAATGAGGAGACTTAATTTTACCTCCTTAGATATTTGTATAGATATATCTACTTGTGTTTGTTGATAAAATATAACTGTTGTATTTTGTTAACGATTCCTTTTGATTTGTGGAGGCTGCAAAATTGTTACAATATCATCCAAGGAAGTTAAGGAATGTGAAAGAAATTGGCAGGTTCCCACTAGAAGTTGGAGGTGAGATGAAATTCACAAAGGAAATCCACACAAAGTTCAATTCTTCTCTACACAAATGAACTTGAATGACCTGTTGAAATTTACCTCCTCTTTAATGCATGCATCAATCACTCTCGGCGTGTTGCATATTGAAGAATTCGAAGAGCAAGAAGGTGGCAAATATTTTAAGGTTCACTATATCAAGGTGTGCCAAAGCAACAAACAGTTTTGATTGCTTTATCATTTATTTTCTTCTTAAGTGAGGGCAAAGTACAAAGCGCATCAAATAATTGTTCTAGAATGACAAGTTATAAAACTACTCTTTGTGCTATATCAAAACTACAACAACTAGAATTGCAAGATGCAACAATACACTGAAGAGATTCTCTTGCAATCAACAGTGGACATTCAGTTAATTTAGTATAAAATGTAGAAAGAAAAGTGTAATCCATGGTGTGGATTTATTTATTTGCTCTCAAATGTGTAATTTCAATATTTTCTACACTGCGTAAACAAATTGTACAAGCAAAGAAGATATTTCATCTTTCTGGGAACAAAATTGAGAATTGATTGAGCCATGAAAAATTTATGCGGACATGGTAGAATCTACGTGATAAATTAGCAAGGTAGCTTTGATATGTGCCTTTCAAAATGTGCAACTTTTGAAGATACTCATTATGAGACAGATTCATGTTTATGAGCATAAATTGTGTAGTTTTAGTTTTGATGTTTTGAAGGTATTACATTTTTCTGCTCTTTTTTGGTTCTTTATTGCTATCTTGTTACTCAATGTCTCTACTCAAATTATCCACCGCTTGAATAATACAATGTTGGGCCCATGTTGACACGGGCCATACCCATCTAGTTTTTAAAAAAGTTAGAGTATTTTAGTCATTAATAAAATAACAACTTATCAATTTTTAATCATCAAATATTTAATATTAATTTCAACATTTATATTCAAACATTTAGTTACTTAAAAATTAATTTCTGCACTTAAAACATAGTTATTTACAACCAACAAATTGTAATTTTTTTAGTAGAATCCATCCACCCAGGCTTTCACCTTCCATGGTGATGGGGGGATTTGATCTGGATCCTTATTTGTATTTATTTAGCAAAAATAATGCAACGGGAGATCAAACCTTACAAAAGAATGCAAGAGGGAGAATGTGGGTCTTCTAACGAAGGACTTAAATGATATCGGAAAGAAATAACAAAAAACGATCAGGATGCAGAAAATTCAAGATGTAGCAAACATCAAAAGACTTCTACTGTCTTTGGTCTAGAATTCCTAACAATTTTATTAGAAAATGAGCCTCAAATTTTTAAAAAGCTATGACTTCTTCGGAAGCACAATGTTGAATAAAGAATATCAATAGTGAGATTGAATCCATAATGAATAATCATACGTGAGAGTTGATTGATCTTCCTCCCAGAATTAACCGCGTATGTCCTAAATGAATTTTCAAAAGAAAAATGAAAGATGATCGCATTATTCACAAATATAAAACAAGACTTGTCGTCAAAGGATTTAGACAATGTTAGTGTCTTGATTACTTTGATACCTACTCACATATAATAAGAATTACATCGATTTGAGTGTTAAAAGCGTTAACCTCTGTGTACGATTTTGAAATTTCCTAATTGAATGTGAAAATCTTCTTAAATGGAGATTTAGAGGAATAAATTTATATGAAACATTCTAAATGATTTGTGGTTCCTGAAAATAAAAAGATGTGTTGACTTATTAAATCTTTGTATAGACTATAACAAGCACCCAAAAAAATGACATGCAAAATTTGACCATACAATGTTGTCAAATAATTTCAAAATTAATGAGTGTGATAAATTTGTTTACATTAAGAACACTCCAAACGAAGTAGCCATTATCTATTTATGTGTGGATGTTATGTTGATAATGAGTAACAACATTGCTAACATAAATGCTACTAAGCGTATGCTTGCTAGTAAGTTTGATATGAAAGCCAAGGAGTTGTTAATTTGATATTGAGAAATAAGATTCACAAACTTTTCAAGGTCTAGCACTATCTCAAGCTCATTATATCCAAATGGTACTTGATAAATTCAAGTATCTGAACTTCAAAATATAAAAAAATATCAATTTATGTGAACCTGCTTTTGCTAAAAATAAATGTGAAAGTCAATTTAAATTGAAATTGCCAAAGTGTTGAAAAGTTTGATGTACATCATGAGCGCCATAAGTAAATTGAGTCAATACACAAGTAATCTCAACCAAAATCATTGAAGGGCAGTGACACAAATTTTGAGATATTTAGACCATACTCAAAACTTTACTTTGTATTAAAACAAACATTCAATATTGTTGAAGGATATAGTGATGCAAATTGGATTACTGAGTCAACTGAAACTAAGTCACAAGTGAATATGTTTTTATCATTAGTAGAGGAACAATGTCAAAATCATCCAAGCAAATATTACCGTCCACTCTACAATGAAGTACGAGTTCATAATTTTAAACAAGATCGATGAAAAAGCTAAATGACTCTGAAATTTCTTAGAAGACATTTCATTTTGATCCAAATCGATGACTTTTATATACATACATGACGATAGTCAATCAATAATAAAAAGGAATGTGAGCATTATGTATAACGGTAAGTCTTGTCATAAATAACTACTCTCTAATGAAATTATCATAATTGACTATGTAAAGTTAAAATATAATGTCTCAGATCCACTTACAAAAGACCTAACTAAAGAGTTAGCTGAAAAATCATCGAAGAAAATAGGACTATGGTTGAGGACAAATCATCGTGACAGTAACTCTATCTAGAAGACTGAAGATCTAGGTTCAAAGAGATAAAACAAGTCATTGATAACGATTCAACATTGTCAAAATAAATTTTATGATCCATTCTCGTAATGAGACAACGTTCAGTAACAAAGATAAGACATTACAACTTTTTAATAATTTCTAAATTTGATACAGACTATATCAAATGGTGTATCTACGAATAACACATTTAAGAATCATCTATGTAAGTGTGAAGTGTAAGCCACTTCAATGAGAATCATGTAAGGCCAATTCTCTACGCACTTGTGAACCAGGAAGTGTTCATCGATGAAACAAACAAAATAATGAGAATTAAAGGCAGTTAAAGAATTGATTGTGTGACTTATGTTGTTTAGGTATACACTAAATCTCGATGGTTTAAAGATATCAAATCTATCGATTGACCGAGTATATTCAATATATGTTCACTACGAAAAGTTCAAAGAAAAATTTACTTATCCGGATGCAATTTATCCTTACTTTTGAATCATACAATTTTTTCATGCAACAACCATTTTACATTCATGTGAGGGATTAAAAAGTTTGTGTTCTTGAAATATTGAGCTTTAAAGATAAGGTGTGAATTGAGAAACGTGGGTGTAATGTGAACTGAGAAATGTGGGAAAACTAAGGATCCGTTTGGCCATAAATTTTTTAAGTAAAATTTGAGAAATTTTTTCGCAAATAGTGTTTATCCATACAATTTGTCATTATTTGGTAAAAAAAATT
Organism: Solanum etuberosum; assembly: GCA_029582245.1. NCBI lineage: Eukaryota > Viridiplantae > Streptophyta > Magnoliopsida > Solanales > Solanaceae > Solanum > Solanum etuberosum. Next base: position 16,081 of record JAJONR010008069.1, read on the forward strand.
TGGCAAATAACCCAAATTCCTCAATACTAGAAAAAACTAATATATGGGTCAAATCTCATTATTTGGGAGCTTTTAAAAATTCAATTCTACACCAAACTCTTATCTTTTACAAAAACACCCTCTATTTATTAACATCAACTAACTCAATTAACCCTCTATCTGCCAACTAACTCAATTAATACACTTTTCTATCTATAAAACTCATAGATGTACAAGAGCTTTTACACCCAAAAATTAGTTGAACTACCCTAGTAAAAGCTGAGTGGCAATCGTCTATGGAGAAACAATTGAAGGTAAAAGTTGTCATGGACACTACTTGTTATTTGCTGCAACGAAGATCCAACTGACTTGTTGCGGTAGTCATGAATTTGTTACGTCAATGTTTCTATCTTACTATGTAATATAAACTTGTGATTAGTTTTGATAATTTTTAAAACTTATGGGTATAAATCATATTTAAAAAAAAAAGTGAAATATGTTTTCCAAATACAATAACCAAACAAATGGTGAAATTTTCACCTAAATAATATTTGATAAAAATAATTGGGTATCTATGGCTGAACACTAGCTAAGTGAAGAGAAAATGAACAGTCATTTCTCCCTCATTGGTAGAATAGAGGAAACTGTTTTCCTTATATTAAAAAACACTTCCTTTAACTCTTAAAGGGTAAAGAAGAGAGTGCCCCCTTGTGTCGTCGTCGCTCAACTCATCTCTGTCTCTGACTCTGACTTTGACAAGTGATTGATTGATAATATTCTAGACAAAATTGAGTTTGCACCTATCCATCTCAAATGTTGACTATAAATAGTGAGCTTTTTCCTCAATTTCTGCATTGAAATTTTACATCTTCATACATATTCTTACAAACAAAAATTTGAGTCTAAGTGTGATTTGAAGGCTAACTCTTTGAGTTCGTTGAAGGTATTGCCGTTTTGAGGTCCCGGTACATCAATATCATGTATTCATTTTATTCTGGTAGAAAATAATCCATAACTTTGAATACAGTAAGGGGATTACATTTCTTAAGAACACATAGTGAATTCTGTAATCTCGAATATTTGTTTAATACATTTAGTATTTCTATCTTTTCAGTTATTTTATTCTTCTGATATTCTAATTGAACATAGTAATAACCAGTTCTCATATATGATTATATATCGTAACTTAATTTTATAATTAATAATCATATCTGTTAAATTAAACGCATTTAATTTTTACCAAAGATTATTTATGATAATCAGCAATATTTAACTAATTCCAACTTATGACAATCAACAATAAGTTAACTAATTCCAACTCAGCTTTTCTTCATAAGTGCTTTCTCTTTTCTTTCCTTTTTTATTTTTAAATAAAGATCTGAACTTTCAGTAAAATATCAAGTATGTCTGCAACGAATACTTAAAATATAGATATAAATTTTTACGAAATATTGAGTAAATAAAAATAAAATAGTATTCATACATTTTATGAAAAATAATCATCTAAATAAATTCCTAAAGAATGTTCCTTTGGTGCATTTGTGTTACCTCTTAAAAAAGGAAATTATGTTTTTTTATCGATTGATTGTATGAAATAAATAAATTTTTTATTACTTACTAATTGTCATGTTTACCAAAATCAGGGTGTGTTCGGTTGGTAAAAATATTTGAAAAATATTTTCTCATAATTTTATCATATATATATATATATATATATATGTTGTAAAACTAAAGAAAAATAAGACAAGAAATATAGAAGATGAAAGCAATAGAAATAGGGAGAAAAGAGATGAGAGCTTTTCTTATTATTCCAACTCTTCAAGTATATACAATATGAACCCTTATGCCTCTATTTATAGTGTAACATAAAGGCATACAAAAGGTTAGTCATAAACATGACATTAACATGAATATAATGGAGGAGGTTATGGAAGTGAAAGGTTACAAGAATAATGGTTATAAAGTTGGAGGTTATGGTTATCTTCATAATGGAGGAAAGTAATGGAGATAATGGGTGAGAGTAACTTCTTGGTGTAGTGGACATCCATACTATAATATTTTATAACACTCCTCCTTGGATGTCCATAGATAATATGCCTCGTTAAAACCTTACTAGGAAAAAACTCCGTGGAAAAAAATCCTAGTGAAGGAAAAAGAGTACACATATCTTTTAGTACGCTTTGAATGTTGCCTCGTTAAAAACCTTACCAGGAAAACCCAATTGGGATAAAACCATGGTTAAGGAAAAGAGTACAACACGTATTTTTCTCCCCCTGATAAAAACTTTACTTGATATCTCGGAGACGATGCATACCAATCTTGTATCACAACTTCTCAAATATTGATGTTGGCAATCCTTAGTGAATAAGTTTACAATATTATCACTTGAATGAGTCTTTGAACGTCAATTTCACCATTTAGTTGAAGATCATGTGTGAAAAAGACTTTTGGTGAAATATGCTTTGTCCGATCTCCTTTGATTGTATTCTCCCTTCAACTAAGCTATATATTATTTTCGTATATGGTGACTCAAATATCCTTTTCAAGAGAAAATCACATATTTTCTGAATATGATAGATCATATTTCCAACCAACCACACTCCCGACTTAATTCATAGATCAATATTATTTGTGCATGATTTGAAGAAGTGGTTACTAATGTGATTCTTTGAATTTCCAAGATATTGTTGTGTCTCCATATGTAAATAATAGTCCATTTGCGATCGAGCTTTATGTAGATCAAATAAATATTCTACATCTACGTAATCAAATCATTTCTGACTCGGAGATTGATCATTTTAATTTTATTGAAACTCGTCTTTTCTTCTGAAAGAAAATCAGACATCTTCTATGTGTTGAGTCACTTGCTTTGTTAGTTTCTTGTCATAGCTTGAATGATAATATGACAATCCTTTCACATAACTTTCGTTATGTATATTAAATAATCTTCTAGCATTTGCATAACCAGCAATCTGTAAGTGCACCAATTGCACTAATACATGACATTTTAAATTATTTTCATGAGATCAAAAAGATTCTTTCTCTGTGTTAAGCAGTCTCAAAATCATTGGATACTCAATGGAATTGCTTTAAGACCTTTTAAATCCTTCAAGAATTTTCATATAACCTTCATCGTCTAGTTAGACATAATAATCATTCAGTATGCATATTCAAGTATTTCATCTATTGCCAGACTGAAACAAGTCTCATTACATCCACCACTGGAGAATATATCTCCATTTAATAATATCAGGATTTTTGCGAAAATCCTTTATGCCCCGAGGCACAAACCACACTTTATATCTTACTTTTATACTTTCGCACAATGATTCATTTGTACCACATTGACATTATATTTTGATCCATGAACTATAAGATCAAAAACATCACTTTTCTAAGTGAAACAAAATATACTTGAATAGTGTCAATCATTTATCTGTCCACACTATATGACAGATTCAAATTTAAGATCCTCGTAACCATTTATAGCATTGAGTGCTACTTCATATCAAAGATACAGTCGACGGTCATTTTGATATTGATTCCAATACGACATAACTTATCGAGATCTCTTCATTTTTCATCATTTTCAGGTACCTGAACCTTTTTCAAGGTTTTATGAAGTGTTATGTCATAGTGCTCTTTCAAAGCACTTACCTCATTATCATGACCATTTTGATAATTTGCTCCTCTCCTTCCTCAAGGAGTTTTACATTTGGAATCGATTGGTCTATCACGCTTCTGGCGTACTATAGACTATGTCCTTCAAGCACTATTTATTGGAGCATTTGTAGCTTAATTAAAATATTGGGTCAGCAAATACATCTGACAAATTATTTGCCACATTTTGCAAATGAATTATCTCTTGAACTTCAAGTTCACATTTTTTTAACGAGGATCTAGTTAATTCACCCCACACATAATTTTCAGCTGCTAAACATATCTCCCCCTAATGTTAGGAAATCTAACATTTACCCCCAACTTCATTTGGAGATCCATCTTTGTGCGTGGTGGAGCAATAAAATCATCTGTGCACACATCAAATTTTTAGATGAAAATTATTTGGTTCCTGAACCTGAACCAATTGTAATGGGAGAACCTTGTTGGCTTGATGCATACACATTAAATAAACTCATCTCATACCAAATTTTATTTGAGAGATTTGTTCTCATAATCAATGGTCTAGCTATAATTGGAGGCAAAAAAATTCTGCTAAACCAATCAGTATTATCAACATAATTTTATAGTTTGGAACTGTGCTCTTAATTTAACAATTTGAGCAAACAACCTTACAAAAACCAATTTGTAAGTTGATACAAATACACATGTGACCATACCATAGATGCATCCATTAAATCATAATAGTAAGCGGTCCATATGGCAGGTGAACGGGCCCATATTCTCCTTTTTATATGTTCCAAATAATTTCAAGGGATACAATCCCAACCTTAGCTGGTACAATGATCATTTTATAATGAGAACAAGCAACACATGAGAATGCTTGAAGAATCTTTTATCTCTTCAACATATAACCACATGAATTCTCAATTCTTTTACATCATATTTGAACCGAAATGGTCAATCGGTTATGCCAACTGAGATTTATTCTAGTAAACTTCTAATTTACTTTTGCATGCGATTCTATCATCATGCCTATATTTGTATACAACAAACAAGAGAAAGGCGGGTAACCTTTTATGTAAATATTCATAACCCGCTTTGATTGTAGTAATCTGAAGATATTTAATCTTTCAGTAATTTACAGTCTCAATATAATAATTTTTTTTCAATTCCTCCGAAACTTAAAAGGTTTCTTTTGAGACTTACTACAACCTCAATTTTATGAACTATTTTCATTTCTGGATAGTAACAAATTAGTTCTTCCGAAACTCTTAATTAAGTATGTGTACTGCCACAAATTTCACAACACCATTCTTATGGTGACCATCTCCTTCAAGGAGAAAATTATTATTATTGTCATGGTTAAAATTATTACATGCAAGACTTATTTTTTGACAACCAATGACAAATTTGTGTTGCCACACAACAACATTTATTTTGGTCATGACCACAACCTTTATAGAAAAGAATTATTTCTTTCTTTTGTCCTTCTATAATTTAACATACCACAATATTTGTGTAGTACTCAAAGTATATGACTAAATGATCATTTATGTTAAAATATTTCTTTTCAATCTCTCAAACTTCCTGTAGAGGTGAGATTTGACATTTATCCAACCATACATGAATATGTCCTTATCCATACGAACATAAGTCAAATTTTCTTCAAGAAATGGACCATAAACATTTGTAATGATCCATAAGTTTTTATTAGAAACTTTTGTCATGCTTTGGCATTATCAAATTTATGTGACTCACCTTAACATCACTTTAAGAGGTCAAATGTACCAAATGTCTACCACTTTGTATTCCTTTATTTTGATGGAGGATTTACAAAACTTTTCAAATTTGGGTTGCACCAACAACAATGTGCCCAATAACGTTTCATACCACTTTAATGGACAAAATTAACTTCACATTTGAAGGACCATCTTAAGAACCGATAATGTTCTTCCTTTTAATTACCACAAAGATGACCATTAACATTTTACCACATCCATATTCATACAATCAACCACTTGTCATTTTTCAGACATATTATGCACTGCTACCACATTCACATAAGAGAATGGAGCAAATTAATTGGGCAAATTTCATGACTTTCAGTCAAAAGTATACAACTTTATGTTAGTCATCATCATATCATCAATATAGTACATTATGACTTAAACCCAATGTCTTACCCATATAAAGACGTCTTTGGTCATAAATCAATGGGACTTGAACCCAACTTCTTATTATCATGGTGCACCGAAACTTTAACTTGATGTTTTACCCACTTGGTGCGGTGAAACTTGAATTCACCGTCTTACCCTCAATCAATGTCTTGATAAACCAAATACGTCACCAAAAAAAATAATTATCAAAAACCATAAATATAATCTGAATTTGACTTAAAGCATAAGAAAAATGAACAAAATCAATTAATTAGAATAACATGTTAGAATCATATAAAAGTCCCAAGTTAAAATAAATTAAAACCTTTTAACATTCCTTCTCAATATTGTTACGAAGATTAACATAATTTACTAACCATTTTAAAATAACCACAAAATAAACTTTGTTAGTACAAATAATATATTAATAACTCAACATGTAAATGTTTATATAAAGAAAAATCAAGAGGTACAAAAGTAACCAATGATGATTATCCAATCAGTATGTATATGCCACATAACTCAATAACTTATCTTTTAATAATACAAGATCATAAAGAACAATTTCTTTACAAATTATTAACTTATAAAACTAACTTTACTTTTTAAATATATAAGTGACCAAATTAAAAGTTTGCTCAAAGTAAAAGTAACTTGCTGGACTCATATGATTTTGAGATGATAAAAAAATTAATAATGCATAATCAAAAGTAAAATATAAAATAGATTATATAGTAATTTACCTTGTTCCCGAGAGAAAAATAAACACAAATATTTTTACCTTCTTTATATTTACTTTGTTTCAATCCTTTAATAGTAGAACAATCGTGCCGATAACGTGTTGTAAAACTAAAGCAAAATAAGACAAGAAATATAGAAGATGAAAGCAATAGAAATATGGAGAAAAGAGATGAGAGCTTTTCTTATTTTTTCAAGTCTTCAAGTATATACAAAATGAACCCTTATGCCTCTATTTATAGTGACATAGAGGCATACAAAAGTTTAGTCATAAACATGACATTAACATGAATATAATGGAGGAGGTTATGGAAGTGAAAGGTTACAAGAATAATGGTTATAAAGTTGGAGGTTATGGAGGTTATGGTTATCTTCATAATGGAGGAAAGTAATGAAGATAATGGGTGAGAGTAACTTCTTGGTGTAGTGGACATCCACACTATAATATTTTATAACAATATATATATAACAATATATATGTATATATATATATATATATATATGTATGCTTTAAGGTTATATTTTTTACTTGTATATGTCAAACACTTGGAAATAAGTAAGAAAACACCTGTTTTCCTAGAAAATACTTTCTTGAAAGTATTTTTCATGAAAAACATTTTCTTTTGCTATCGAACACACATTCAATCTCTGATATCTCCTATCAAAGTCTAGAAACTTTATCACATTTAAGAAATAACTTTAAAAATAATTTTATTTATAGTTTATATCGTCTTTCGCCTTACCAAGATTAAGGCAAATTGCTAGATGATGTTAGTTTGCACTCTTCGGTGGTATCAAATTGTTATTAATACATTCTTCTTTGACAAAGAAAAATCCAACCACAATTATAATGTCTGAAAATTTTAAATACAAAATTGAAAAAAGCACAACAATCAAAATAAAAAAGGAAAGCAAAAGTAATTGGCAACTTTGCATTACCCTATATTTCTTAGAGGAAGGGGGGGGGGGGGGGATCCTTGGTGGCGATCTTCTGACATAAATGGTAAATCTCTATATGTGAATAATTGAAGTTAACAACAAAATGGTGTCAATTTTAACTGTTAGTGTTGTGATTGTTGGGGTTTGTACACACAGGGACGGACCCACGTGGGTTCTAGGGTTCACCCGAATCCCCTCGATAAAAAATTGCATGGTATATATAAGGTAATTTTCTGTATTTATGTAGATATATTAATTTTGAACCCCCTCATGAATTTTGAAGCAAGTTGTAACGTAGTTGTAGATCTCTTTTAAATTGACCATTGTGTCCAGGGTTCGAATCCCATTGTGAACAGTTTATTTTTTTAGCTTCTCTTCCTTGAATTTCAAGACCAACCTCTCACTTTTTTAATACTAGTTTCTGGACACGTGCAACGCACGTGTACCCATCTAAATTGACATAAATTATTTCAAATTATCATTGTATTAAAAATAGTTTTATAATTATGTAACACCTCACTATTTGAAAGAACAAGAATCAGAAAGAAACCGTTTTTGGAAATAATCAAATTTGGAAAGTTTTGACAAAGTTAAGTTAAGTATGAGTTTTGGATCAACTTCAAATGACCATAAATACTAACACAAGATGAGTTAGGTGGGATAAAAGATACCATAGGGAAAATCTTTGAATTATCTTTCCAACGCCACCGAGTTTGCTCAATTTTGAGTTCGTATGAGGGAGATATGCCCATTTGAAGTCGGGCTGTCTAGATAAGGAAAGTCAAAGTTGTATTTTAGGATGGTATTATGGTCTTTTCCCTACCCAATTGATTTATTTCATTTTTAGAAGTTTAATTGGGGTCTAAACTGAGTTAGTTCAGTTTACGCATTTACCAAATCACGCTAGGATTTTGGAGAAAGAACTCAAGAGGGGAAAGGAGAAGAAAAGTTCAAGATTCATCAAGTTCTTGCGATTTTGGTTGTGGATTTCGCCAAGGATTCAATCCTACGAGGTATGTGAG